>JAXCGZ010005828.1:0-2500 GCA_037179515.1 Halocaridina rubra
TACTTTAAAAACCCAGGTAATCTTGATGAAATCCCAGAAACAAGGAGATCCCCATACATGTCATAACTGTAGTGAAAAGAGAGGAAAAGAAACACAGAAATATTTTAAAATATTTTAATAATACCTTTAGAAGCCACGTAAACGAGAAAGAAAAATAATCCCTATACATGTCCAAACTTTAGTGAAGAGAGAAAGAAGGGTATTTAAAAAATCCCTTATTAGTTAATTAAAATTACCCCCGTATTAGAACTGAAAAAATGGGAAAGAAAATGTCCCCACCGTCTTTTGTGCTAAAAAAAAAAAAAAAAAAAGACAAAATATTTTTATTTTTGTTTATTTTTTTTGTTTTGCTAGCTTTAAGATAATTTTAAGCGAAAACTCAGAGCCTCCCTTAGATATAGTGTTGAATAAGTGCCATTGATAAAGTGTATGATTTGAACTAAGATTAATAAGTTGTTTTCTGCTTAAATAATATTAGTGTTTTGTTTTAGCATTATTATTATTTGAATTATGATTTAATCTTTAGATTCATTAAGTTTTTATATTAAGTGGTCTCTGAATAGTAATTGCATATAAAGACAATAAATATTTTGACTTTACACACAGTAAAACATGTTTTGTTTCAGGAGTAGTTTTTAAGGCTTAATTTTAAGACAAATCAATGCCCCTAATAATGATAGGAATAGAATTTATGAAGGTAAGGTCTCTTATAGAAATTACTGTTGATGTTATGGTCTATTGCATTTTACATGTTTATACATGCTAATACTCTACTTAATTGTTTGCTAATGTTCTAAATGAGTCATAATTCTACTGTAATTAACTCAATTTTGTCTTTTAAAGAAACGAGAGAAGTAGATGAATTAATGTTTTGATTTAAGCTGACTTTTTGATCTTAATTAATGTTTAATATTAGTTTCACACTGGAATTATGTTGCTTAAATATAAGAAAATGTTTGTATTACAGATTTCCAACAAGGAAATAGACCCTGCATGCTCTAGTTGTCTGTAAAAGTACTCTATATATGTTATGTTTGTATAATTTGTTTAGGATTCATAGAAATAGGAATTCTTAGAAAATAGCTTAGATAATTCGGCCCCATTTCTATTGTAAACTAATGTTAGCTAGGATATGTCCAAGAGTTCCCGGAAAATTAGCCCATGCTTCGACTGAAATAAGAGATATTTCAGTTTTGGTTGGGAGGGATGTTGTATGACTTCCGTCATGCTGAAGCCAGTCCGTCATGCTGAAGCCAGAATCTGAAACTTGTAACAGATCTTGAGGGGTAACGGTTGGTCGAGGGCACAGAGATTTTATTACAATGTTTGTAGAAAGTGTCAAGGAAATATATGACCGGAACCGTGAGACTTAGGATCTGGCATCGAGAAGGGCAGGAAAGGCCAGGAAGTTAGCCATTTCCTAAACCACAGGAAACACAAACTTGTGTTTCGTACGCAGGTACATGCCCTGCAGAGATGCCCAATAACTCCTCCCCGGAAGTAGGCGGGATTCCACTTTGAACCTGGCGTTGATTGGCTGGACTAGATCTCACTTGATTTCATTAGAGAATTGGATGTTAAGCCACGCCCTGCCCCTGGGGGTATTTCAAGAGCCACCCAGGGCAGAGACAGTTAGTTAGAACTTTGCCAGGGGCACGAATAGATCATAGATTGTGATAGTCATAGGGTGGGGGCATTGAGGCGTCGAAGTTGTGTTGTACTCTAGAATAAATATAAGCAAAGGATTCACTGCGTGTCCATTCTTACCTTGTACCCGTCTGGTACTAATAATTATAAGTATATATACGTAGGAGGAAAATCCCTACGTCAGTGGTGACACTCGGTGGGATAATAATAAAATCCCTACGTCATGTATATGTATGTATATATATATATATATATATATATATATATATATATATATATATATATATATATATATATATATATATATATATATATATATATATATATATATATATATATATATATATATATATATATATATATATATATATATATATATATATATATATATATATATATATATATATATATATATATATATATATATATATATATATATATATATATATATATATATATATATATATATATATATATATATATATATATATATATATATATATATGTATATATATATATATATATATATATCCGGTTTACGTCACGGACTCCCTTATCTACTAAGGGCTACGACGGTTGCCTTCTTGCGAAGGACTTGTTTTGGCAGATGTAATCCTTACGCTGAGTGCATGCCCTTGCTAACCTCAGACCGTGATGGGGCGCGAGCCCTCGACCTGACGCCTCAGAGTCGGAGACGCTACCGATTGAGCCACGGCAACTATATATATATATATATATATATATATATATATATATATATATATATATATATATATATATATATATATATATATATATATATATATATATATATATATATATATATATATATATATATATATATATATATATA
>JAXCGZ010005828.1:22500-27500 GCA_037179515.1 Halocaridina rubra
TACATACATACATACATACATACATACATACATGTATATTCTCTGAAGTCCTCTTCTATGCCTAAATTTACGCAGAATAATCTTGCATATTCGTTACGCATCTCTTATTATTCATTCACATCTTACAAGTCGCAACATTCTCCATCTCTGTTTCTCTTTGTTTTATATTTCTTCGTGCCCATGCTCTATGAGGGCAATTTCCTTCGCCAGTCCTGGTGTCACACTCACAAAATATGAAATACAAGTCAACAATTCCTGAATATGACCAGAAAACTCCTTCAAGATATTCAAATAAGGAAACTCTTCATCTTGTTCCCTGCGTTCCCCCTTACATAAAAAAAAGGTCCCTACCCCTCACCCCAGTCACTAATTTTCTGCCAGCCATAAAGACAGACAATAATTTTCTGCCTGATGATAACGACCGTGTGTGCCAACTATGGTATTTATCATAGTAGTCTCTTCATATTTTATTTATTTTTTTCCATTTTTTTTTTCATTTTTCTGGGTATTATTATTATTATTATTATTATTATTATTATTATTATTATTATTATTATTATTATTATTATTATTATTATTATTATTATTATTATTATTATTATTATCATTATTATTATTATTATTATTATTATTATTATTATTATTATTATTATTATTATTATTATTATTATTATTATTATTATTATTATTATCATTATTATTATTATTATCATTATTATTATTATTATTATTATTATTATTTACACCGATATCTGTACATGAGGACATACGCACTCAGGCATTCCCTCCGATATATAAATGTTGACGCTAGAGTGTGTGATTTTGCAATCCCTAAAATAAGACTGAATTATTTTTTTTTCATTATTTTAGCTACTCAGTGATTGTGATTGCAAATGAAGTTTTTCTTATGTGTATTCCTATTTTCTTTGTACTTTAACTAAGCCTTTTCTTAATTTCCTTTTTACTACTACTACTACTACTACTACTACTACTACTACTACTACTACTGGGGGTTATATTAGCTTTTGCTGCTTGACTAGGTAGACAGAAATGCTTTATACATTTTTGTTATATTCTAACACTGTTCTTCATTGTTTTCTAGATAGATCTTGCTGGTTGGTTTGGCCTTATGGTTTTGCAAGGTTGTACACAATGAAGCTACTCATATTGCTAACCGAATTCGAGCAAATGTCTATCGTGAGGCTGGGTAAGCTGGACCTACCTTCATTACCTAGAAGTGTATCGCTAACAAACTAGGGCGAAATAATCGTTGTGTTGCTGACAATTGGATGAAGGAAAATATAATAACGTGCGTAGGCTAGAAAATGGGAAGTTCTGATACAATTCTAAACAGTTTTTTGTGCTGTATAAATTTAGGATCTGCTGATTATTTATGTGATACCTTATCGGAAATTATTTATTCGTTTTATTTTCTTGACGAGATTAAATTTCTGGTATGGAGATCGGATCATGATAAGAAAATATAATATATAAATGAAAATAAATAAACATGTGTTATGCATCAGGAGAAGCAGCTTTCTCTATCTCAAAACGAAGCAAGCGAGTCCATCTCGAACCTTTACTCTGAAGAAATGTAGATTCCTGTTGAGAACGAATGGACTGTTGCTCAACGTAAAAGATATAAAATGCAATTACCTCAAAACAGACAAACTGATCTTACTGGTTCAAGAAAAATCAACAGTAATGAGAGTTGTATCTTCAAGGCAGCTGTGACATTTGTGGATGCATTTATTGGTAGAGTTGACGAAGATGTATCCTGTGAATCAATCACAGAATACATCCGTAAAATCTTTGACATAGATATAGAACCAGCTATAAATCTCGATATTAATTTTGAGAATTCGTCAGCATTTAAAATTAGAGTCAAGCTACAAGAACGTGAAAATTATTCAACCCAGATCTTTGATCTAAAGGTGTCTTAGTTGATAAGTTTTATTGTAAATCTAAAAGATATTATGATAAATCTGAACTTATAAATTAACTGTTATTATACTGAATTTACTATTTTAGTATATTTTTGTTAGCATTTTATAGGGAAAAAGGTAGTATTAAAATATACTCATTTAATTGTAGCTCTCGTCGTAAATATATCGATCTCGTCAGAGAATCAACAAACAGCTTATATATAATATTTCTAGATGAAACGTTCTTTCAAGAGGATATAGTAGGTTTATTAGTTTATATTGATGGGAATTACGTCAGTATTGGAGTCTCTGCAACCTATACAGAGAAGGTACTGTCTGCTTGTGCTGCTCGTCCTGGGGGTGGATTGGCAATTGTTTACATAATAAATTTAGATTTTAAGATGGATAAAGTACTCTGTGAAAACAATTTAATTATTTTAAGCTTAACTATAAAAGCTTTTCAAGTTGTAATTGCTAAAGTATATATGAACAGTGATGTGCGGAAACATGCACGCTAAATGAATACTTACAATTATTGTCCCTGCGAGAGGAAATAATTATTTATTTGACCTCTGCTTCAATCTGCTTTGTTGGAGATTGCTATGCTAATTAACACTTAGAACGAGCATGGCTAAATCTATCAAATTTTATGGTGGGAAACTCTCTCTTACATGCTTTGATGTTGAACTATGCCAGATGACACTTATACATTCCTAGGGTATGGGGAAATCTCAGGTTGGATCATGATGTTATTGGTAAATGCCATAAGGAAGGAATTTGAGATACTACATATTGAACTTTTAAATGAGCTCTGATCACCTGCCCCCATTGGCTTCAGCCTGACTGCTAAAGACGCTATTATCCCCTCTCACGAAGATGTAAACAATTATAGCAGGACGTCTCCTCTTCTTAACTGGGATTCTATTAAACTGGATGATTATGCATAAGTAAATAACTATGTTGACAATAAACTGAAATTCCCAACTGACTTTAAAACATTCATGATAATAGTGTGGGTTGTTGCAAAAGAGAGCATCTTATATATATATATATATATATATATATATATATATATATATATATATATATATATATATATATATATATATATATATATATATATATATATATATATATATATATATATATATATATATATTGATGAACTATATGAATTCCTCAGTATGATACACCTTAGCAAGAAGGTCTGCCCCTCTCTTTTTATCTCTGTTTAATTTTCGTGTTTTCCCCCCGAATCCTTCCCATCCTATTTCCCTCCTCATCAGTGATGACACCCTAAATAGGGCTAAGAGAGTTCGTTTGATGCCGTCTCTAATACCCCCCCCCCCAGCATCCTATCCTAGTTTATCGTCGTCGTCTACGTATGACTGTTGAGGCTGCACCTGAGGAGCCGAGTAAATATTGCATAAAACAAAACAGATTTAAAATTATCCAAGGATGAAATAGGATTGTTAACTATCTCCACAAAATTTCTAGAGATAAGTATCTGCAGTGAGCTAGAATGGGTAAAATTTTAGATTCACTAGAGCATACTGCAATGCTCACCAGTAAAAAAAAAAAATGCTTTCAAGGAGACTGAGGCAATTGAATGTAAAAAAGTTTGCATTACTAGTGCTCAAAAATTTGCTCAAAAATATTTCAGGCATGTGTCAAGCGTACAAATATCATACATGGTGAGAGAATAATGAATCCATTGCTCATCATTTTGCTAAAAAGTTTCTGACTAATCAAAGGGGGGTAAACATGAATGAAATGATGAAATACTTTTTCTTAATGAATTCCAAAACTGATGGCACAGTGATAAAGTAATGCATATCGAGATATTGGGGCGCACACACTCCAAAAACTAATAGCATCACTAGGTTCTGGTAAGGGGCTTGATAAATTGCACACCTCATTTCTCAAGAACATCTCAGAAAAGTATTTATATCATGTTGTCTTACTTCTGAATAGCTGTTTTAGCCATTGCTATATGCCATGCGTAATGTTGAAGGATTTCATTACTCCGATTGTCAAAGACAGTAGAGGTAGTGTAACAGGGTCAAGCAACTATCGACCAGTCATGCAGTCAGCAAACCTACTTAAGATTTTTGAGACTCATGTACTTAATATTTTGTCAGAGAAAATTACTTTTAATAACAGGCAGCTTGACTTTATCCCTGGTTTATCAACAGCTGATGCTTGTTTTCTGTTAAAGAGAGTGTGTCACGAGTACTTAAAATGAGGGAAATCTGAAATTGAAATGTCTGTTGATTTATCTAAAGCATTTGATACATTTGACCATTTATTACTTGGTGGTAAATTGTTAGAGAAAGCTAGTTGTTCAGCTTGATTTTGCGATTTTATAAATGTCTTATATAAGATATTAATTTGATAAGATATTAATTTGCAAATGTTATTTGGAATGGTTTCTCAAGCTGGGACATTGTATTCAAATTTTACCTAGATTCAATGATCAGTGAGATTGGTTCTAGGAACGTGGGCTGCACTATAGGTCTGACAGGAGTGAATATAATTGCATCTTCAGATGACATTGTTGTGATTAGTAATTTTAAGTTAAAATTAGAGAGCCTTCATATTACAATGTGCAGATTGTTCATTAAGTAAAGTCTTAAAATTAACCAGGAGGAAAAACTAAATGTATAATTTCAGCAGAGCATCTTAACAAAATAGGCCTGCCAATGTCAAGCTTGGGATTGACTTTTTAGAAATAATTGACCATTTTAAATATTTAGGACATGTTGTTGAGAGTAATTTACATGATTATAAGAATGTTGACTACGACTGAACTAATGTTTCTTAAGTGCTTTTTCTTTTCAAAGGAACTTCTTACATTGCAACATTGACACCCTGTATTCTTATTGATATTATATTGTACGCCAGTGTATGGTTTGTGCCTTTGTAATTATGAAATTACTTTCAGGAGGTCAATGTTTAAAGCACTGAAGTGGCATTCGATAGTTCTTAAACGAATAATCCACCTCTTTACATATGCAAGTGACCATATCGTTTTTGACATATGACAGAAGTTTCTTCGTAAACATCACATAGCCT
>JAXCGZ010005828.1:32500-35000 GCA_037179515.1 Halocaridina rubra
TTATAAGAATTAGGAAAGACAGAAGGAGGTAGAGTGTTCCAGAGTTTGGAAGTAGATGGGAAGAAGCAGTCGCTGCATCGACTAATCCACGAACTACAAATCTCAACACAGTACCTGTGAAATGAGGCTGCCTGGCAAGTGTTATACAGCCTCGACGGTAAGGGAAGGATGCAACTCGCCAACTCATTAGAGCAGCAATGGAAGTAATAGCGATACAAAAGAGAAAGGGGCAATACCTTATGGAGAAGACAAAGAGAATCCAGATTAAAAGTAAGAGAAGGGTCATTAATGAGTCTGACTGCCTTAGATTCAACCCTATCAAGAAGATAAGTATATGAAGAAGACACTCCAGATGTCCGAACAGTATTCTAAGCAGGGACGGCTAAGATTTTCCTAGATTTTAAGTAACTGTAAAGAGTAAAAGTAATGACGAAAACGAAATAGAACCACAAGTTTTTAGATGCAGATTTAGAAAGTTGGAATATGTGATTCCTCCAAGACATCTATCCCATTACATTTGACAAGTCACAACACTACCCATCCCTGTTTCTCTTTGATCTCTTTTTCTCATTTTACTATAATTGTGGAAGGTACACAGCTTGTGACCACCATTACCCAGAAGAGAGGGGTGCTATGAATTTCCGGGGATATTGTTGACTCCACTACTGGTGTGAGGGTAGACACGCTTTGTAGTAATAATGATGCTGCCCTTAACCTTGGACCTCCTGATAGATCTGCTTCTTTTACTCTTCACATTTCTAACATCTCTGCTCTGAACTCCAGTATTTCGTCTGTGGAACACCACCTTGGTATATCCCTCATTAACCTCCCCACTCATTTTGAAACCTTGCTGTCTAGCCTTGAATTCCCTGCCAATTTCAAATCTCTCACTATAAACTATATCATCTTTTTCTTTCCAAAGGTGGAGTCCGTGCCTATTGTAACACTAACAGTCTTATTGCAAAGCTCATGAACCTTGAATATCCTGACTTGGATGTTTTCCGGCTGAAGATCTATCTCTCCACTACCACTATGTTTCTTTGCTTCTGCTTCTGCTCTCCTAACTCCACTGACTTTGTGTCCTTCTTTGAATATCTGTCTTCCTCCCATGAGTCCTTGTTATCTTCTTACCCACATGCTGATGTTCTCTATATTGGAGACTTCAATATGCACCACAGTGAGTGGCTTCATTCTTCTCACTGTGATGGGGAAGGAGGTGAGGCCCTTGCTTTATCAGTTATTCATGATCTGGAACAGATTATCAAACATCCTACTCGTGTTCGTGATCACCACAACCATGCAGTTAACACTCTTGACCTATTTTTTTCTTCTAATCCTTCAAACTATTCATATTCTGTACATTTCTATCTTGGTAACTCTGACCACTCTTTGATCTCAATCTCACATTTTCACTTCCCCTCCATCAATTCCTCCTACTCAGCACCACTATTGGCACTTTGAGCGTACCCAATGTGATGTTTTGCATAACATTCTCTCTGATTTCCCATGGGATGACTACTGCTTTTGAAACCACAACCCTGAGTAGGTAACCCTAAAAGTTGAAGATATCAAAACCTCGAGAATGGAGGTGCTAATCCCCTCCTATATGAAAACTTTTTCTCCCCATACTCCTTGGTTCGACTGTGCCTACTACATGGCTATTCAGGCCAAGGATCAGGCATGCTGGTGGTACCAAGCCTCTCTGTCTGATATTATTCACTCTTCTTTCATTTCAGCCTGGATATGCGGCACAGTTCGGATTCGAAGGTCTAAAGCTTCCTTTTTAAGAAGCAAAGTTGATAACCAAAATTTCTCTCTCACTGATAAATGTTTCTGACCCCTAAAGAAAAACATCTTCAAAAACTGCTGTAACTCAAGCTTTCCCCCTCAAAATTGTCCTGTTTGTTTTATAGCTTGCTCTCCCACTGACAAAGCTACATTCCTTGGCTCTCATTTTTCTGACGTATGCGATTCCGGTGCGCCTGTTGCTCGTACTTTTACCCTTTCTAATCCTATATCCTCCCTTATTCTGTCTTCATGCAAAGTCCATATGGTCCTTCGCTCTTTGAAAACGAACAAGGCATTTTGACCCGATGGTATCCCTGCAGGATCTCTTAAGGACTTTGCTGATGAACTTGGTCCCGTGCTTTGCCGTCTTTTTTGCCTCAAACTCTCTACACGTAACTACCCTTCATAATGGAAGCACACTCTAGTTCAGCTCGTTCCTAAGGAGTGTGACCACCCTATTCCTTCGTACTACCGACCTATTGCCCTAAACTCTTCTATCGCTAAAGATTTCGAAACTTTGCTCAATTCTTACTTTTTTTAATTGTCTTGAATATAACTCGCTTATCTCCGATTATCAATACAGCTTCCACAAGGCAATCTCCACTGGTGACCTCCTGTCATATCTTACTCAAGTATGGTCACCTTCTCTGAGAGGCTATGAGGAATATTTTGTCGTCTCACTTGATATCTTTATGACCTCTGACAGAGTCTG
>JAXCGZ010005828.1:40000-42500 GCA_037179515.1 Halocaridina rubra
ACTGACCGTTCTATATCTGTAGTTGTTGATGGCGCGACATCTAGCCCTTTCTCTGTTTCCAGTGGTGTTCCACAGGGCTCTGTTCTTTCACCTACTCTCTTCCTTCTCTTCATCAATGATCTTCTACAATCCCCATCTTCCTCTTTTCTTCATGCCTTTGCCGATGCTTCTACCCTTCACTTTTCCTCTGCCTTTTCTTCACAACCTTCATCTGTTACTCGTAATCAATCTCGTATCACTCTTTCTTCTACTCTTAACTCCGATTTGCAGAGAGTATCTGAATGGGGCACTCAAAATTTAGTTAAATTCAATGCCTCCAAGACAGTTTCTGGCTATCTCTTTATCTTCTCCTCCTGATAACCCTATTGTCTTCGAAACTAATGAAATTTACCCTCTTAACTCTATCAAAATATTAGGAATCCATATAGTCTCTAACTTGTCTTGGAGGAATCACAAAATCCAAATTTCTAAATCTTCATCCAAACAATTGGGGGTTTTGTTTCGTTTTCGTCATTACTTTTCCTCACTGCAGTTACTTAAAATTTACAAAGGTCTTATCCGCCCCTGCTTAGAATACTGCTCACACATCTGGGGTGCTTCTTCCTTTACTTATCTTCTTGATAGGGTTGAATCTAAGGCAGTCAGACTCATTAATGATCCTTCTCTTACTTCTAACCTGGATTCTCTCTCTCTTCGCCGTAAGGTATCTTCCCTTTCACTTTTCTATCACTACTACTTCCATCGCTGCTCTGATGAGTTGACGAGTTGCATCCCTCCTCCACTGCCGAGGCCTCGTAACACTCGCCAAGCGGCCTCATCTCACAAGTACTGTATGGAGATTTGTAGCTCGCGGATTGGTCGGTGCAGCGACTGCTTCTTCCCATCTACCTCCAGACTCTGGAACTCTCATCCTCCTTCTGTCTTTCCTAATTCTTATGACCTTTCATCCTTCAAAAAGCAGATCTATCGTCATCTCAGAGCCTAGTCCTCCATATCTCTGGGTCCTCTTTACTTTGACTGCTTTTTTCTGTCTGTCGTTTTCCTTTGTGTGACATTACCTCATCTCTGCCTTTCCCTTAACCTTTTTCTTTTCCTTCGTCTTGGTATTTTCTCGTGCCCGGGCCTTTGTTGATGAGAGCAGTTTCTGCCTGTCCCGGTGTCACACTCTTAAATATATATATATATATATATATATATATATATATATATATATATATATATATATATATATATATATATATATATATATATATATATATATATATATATATATATATATATATATACATATATATATACATATATATATACATATATATATATATATATATATATATACATATATATATATATATATATATATATATATATATATATATATATATATATATATATATATATATATATATATATATATATATATATATATATATATATATATATATATATATATATATATATATATATATATATATATATATATATATATATATATATATATATATATATATATATATATATATATATATATATATATATATATATATATATATATATATATATATATATATATATATATATATATATATATATACATATATATATATATATATATATATATATATATATATATATATATATATATATATATATATATATATATATATATATATATATATATATATATATAAATTCATATGATTCTATTTCACGGGAAGCACGTTTTCAAGTATATTACTTATCTTTAGAGGAATTTGATATGTACAAACGAATGAGGCGATATGTATACATATAGAAACCAAGAGAAAAAAGGGAATTCGCAATACATCAACAGAAGCTGAGTATAAAAGCAGTACTGACATATGTTACTTCAGTTTACTGGGGTGCAAAGACCAAGTAAATAAGGCACAGTCAATGGTCGGAGAAAAGGTGTCACATTACTTTTGCTGAGAAAAATGTTTGCAATGGAAAAAGACATAATAATAATAATAATAATAATAATAATAATAATAATAATAATAATAATAATAATAATAATAATAATAATAATAATAATAATAATAATAATAATAATAATAATAATAATAATAATAATAAGAAGAATAAGAATAATAATAATAATAATAATAATAGTAATAAAAATAATAATAATAATAATAATAATAATAATAATAATAATAATAATAATAATAATAATAATAATAATAATAATAATAATAATAATAATAATAATAGCTTTGAAATGACAAAAAAATAAAGGTGAAATAATAGTAATACTACAAGAAAGCATATACTTAAAACAAATCAATTAAGCTAAAAAGAAATTAATAAAAAGTTAAGAACTTTTGTTATTTCCGGAATTACACTTTTCAAACTTGAATAAAGCATACTTGATAGTGTGGGGTCAATAACAAATAAACTATGACTAAAGTTATGGTGCTCGGTAAAGTTAATTATTGCAGATTCCAAGATGTGTCTGGTTATATTATCATTACTTCTT
>JAXCGZ010005828.1:50000-55000 GCA_037179515.1 Halocaridina rubra
TAACTATCTCATCGCTCAGCCAATTCCAATTATCAACTACTCTTACACTGAAAAAGTATTTCCTTACATCCTGCAAAGAAGTTTTCTTACGAAGCTTCAAACAATGACCTCTAGTTCTAGAGCCTGCCATATTAAAATATCGATACCTATCCACTCTATCATAACCATGGATTAATTCAAAGACTGTCACCATATCCCCATCACTCTTCTAGCTTCGAGTGATGGTAAGTCTAATTTCCTCAACCTCTCATCATAACTGAGATTACGTATTTCTGGCACCAGTTTCGTGGCATGTCTTTGAACTTTTCAAGCTTAGCTATGTGCTTTTTCAAGTGCGGATTCCAAATTGTGGTTGCATATTCGAGTTTTGGCCTCACATAGGTTACATAAATATTTCTGAACATTTCCTTGTCCATGTACCTGAAGGCTACCCTTACATTTGATAAGAAAGCATATGCTGCACTTACTATTCCCTTTATATGTATTTCTGGAGACAAATCTGCTAGTATGTTTACTCCTAGATCTCTCTCAATTTTCTGTCTCTTGAAGTTGTACTCCAGCCACCGAGTAGTTAAGCTTGGGCCTTCTTGCACTTGTACCCGTTCTCATTACCTTACATTCTGAAGTATTGAATTTCATAAGTCACTTTTCTGACCACTCGTGCAGACTATTCAGATCTTCCTGAAGTTCTCTATTATTGTTCTCGTTTCCTACTTTCTTCACAATCTTTGCATCATCTGCAAACATATTCATGTATGAATTTACAGACTCTGCTAGGTCATTTACATATACAAGGAACAAAAGTGGCCCTAAAACTGAACCCTGTGGAACTCCACTACTAACTCTTCTCCATTCACACACTGAGTGTCTTACTCTAACCCTCTGTTCCCTTCCTTCTAAGTAAGTTTTTATCCATTTCAAGACATTTCCACCTATTCTAGTCATTGATTGCAGCTTCCTAAGAAGTCTCCCATGTGGAATAGTGTCAAACACTTTCTGGAAGTCTAGGAATATGCAATCTGCCCAGCCCTCTCTTTCCGGTAAGATTCGGCTTACCTCATCATAAAATTCTAATAAGTTTGTTACTGTAGATCTACCTTCTCTGAAGCCATGTTGCCTCACTGACAAAAAGTTGAAGGATTCCAAGTGAAGAGAGATATGTTTCCTTAGTAGTTTCTCCATAACTTTGCAAACTATGCTGGTCAAGGAAACTGGTCTATAGTTCAGAGCCGTATCCCTCCTTCCCTTTTTGAAGATAGGTGTCACCTTTGCTTGTTTCCAGCATCTTGGAATCTCCCCTGACTCCAGTGACTTTTTAAATATGATACTTAGTGCCACTGATATTGAGTTTGTGCATCTTTTAAGTACATGAGGGGATATGTCATCAGGACCTGTAGCTTTATGAACATCTAACTCCATCAGCGCTTTGCATACCTCTGTGGCTGTAAGGTTGATGTTCTCTAATGCCGGCCCTTGAGCTTCTATCTCTGCAATCTGAGGGGGTGGGGTATTTTCTACTGTAAATACTGACTGAAACTTCTTGTTCAATTCTTTGCAGATCTCTTCACCCGTCTCAGTGATGCTTCCATGCTCTCTCTTAAGCCTTAAAACCTGTTATTTTACATTCAGTTTTCCTCTGATAAAGTGTGGAAAAGCTAGGGATTTTCTTTAGCCTTCCTGGTGATGTAATTCTCATAGTCTCTCTTCTTTTACTTAGGTAGTCATTTCTTTCTCTTTTGTAGGTTTGCCAGGCATTTAGGTTTTTTCTCCTCCTATATCTTTTCCAGCATTTGTCTCTCCACACCTTAGCTCTTTTACACTCATTATCGAACCATTTCTCTCTGGCATGAATTACACCTACTTTGGTGAATGGTATGCAGCAATCTACTATCTTCCCATATTTCTCACAAAAGATGTCATACATTTCTTGTACAGATTTGTTGTAAAATAAGGTTCTCCAGTCAATAACTGTAATAAGCTCATTCATTTTGATGTAATCTCCTTTCGGATAGTTCCTCCTCATGTCCTCAGTGCCTCTACTCTCAGGCAGAATATCTTCAATGATATACTCCATCAACAACACACATTGGTCATGCTTTCCAATTGGTGGTTCATACTCAATTTTTTCAATATCCAACACATTCTCTGTGAATACTAGATCAAGTATTGATGGCTCATCCCCACCATGGCCCTCGTTGGTTCCATTACATGTTGGTGTAGGAATCTAGGAATCTTGCCTCGAATGAGTCCTCACCACTGTGTGGGTCAAGATTTATCCAATCTATCTATTTATGATTAAAATCTCCAATAATCAAAATCCTACATTTTCTCTCCCGTGCCATGTTAACAACTGAGTTTATGACTTCAATAGTACCTATATGACTTTCCTCATAAACTTCTAGCCTATTATGGTTTCTTGGTGGGTTATATTCAACAGTTATTATAATGCTCTCTGACCCAGTATTTATGCGAGCAACAAGAAATTCCTTGAACTCACTTTCTATAGCCAAGTTTATTTCTTCAACTTGAATCCTTTCACTTACGAACAGTGCTATCCCTCCATTAGTCCTCTAAGATCTTTCAACCCTTAATATTCTGAAGCCCTTAGGAAAAACTGTGACACTGTTTATGTCCTCAATCAACTTAGTCTCTGTAACTGCTACTATATCTGCCTTACTGTTGTGAATCCTATCTTTTAATTCTACTGCCTTACCAGCTAATCCATCAGTATTTGTGTATAACAATCTTAATGAGGCCCCATACCCTGATCTTCTGTCATTATCTTCTTTATTTCCCCTTTGTCTGGAAGAACTCTGAAATGAAAATTTTTCTACTCTTCTTCATTTCTTTCCTCATTTAACCTTCTTGCCTCTTGCAACAAGTTTTTTATCTTTCCCATCTCTTCCTGTGTTCTGTATTGTCTAATGAACACTTCTTTGAATTCTTGAAGGTCCTTTAGACTTTTTTTCTCAACAATATATCCCTACATGTTTCTCCTCTCTCAAAGGTTACTTTTGTTGGTCTCGGCTTTCCTTCCCTCGAATATTTGCCTAGTTGGTGAATGTTTGCAATATCCTCAGGACCACAAACTACTCCAAGATTTCTTATCAGGTCTACAACCCTAGCTTTATTTTCTTCAAGTCTCCCCTACCATGTTGGCTCCTGGGATTCGCTTATGCTTGAGATTACCACTGTCTTCTCTTTATCAAGTGCCTGTTTAATCAGTGGATTTGCCCTTTCCACCACAATGTCTTTCATTTTATTTATTACTGTCTCTTTATAGTCAACTGTTGGTATGTTTTCCAGTGCCACTACCTTTATAGCCTCTTTTACTGCCACATTCCCCTTTAGTGCATCAGCAAAGGAAGTTTTCATGGCATCATGTTCCATATTCAGCTCCTGGAACTCTTTTCTAAACTGTTCAATGTTTTCCTTAATTTGGACATTCCAAGCTGCAATCTCGTCTCTCTCAGAAGAGAGCAGTGAACTAACATCTAATTCATTTAGGTTGTCATTCAGCTGTTTGTTTTTATCTTCTTGTTTAGAAATTCTGGTTTCTAGTTCACTCTTTTCCCATTCCAGCTTCTTTATCCGTTTTTCTAGTTCCTTTCTCTCCTGCCTTTGTGCTTTATTTGTGTGTGTGTGTGTGTGTGTGTGTGTGTGTGTGTGTGTGTGTGTGTGTGTGTGTGTACAGCAGAAAAGATATATATATATATATATATATATATATATATATATATATATATATATATATATATAGAGAGAGAGAGAGAGAGAGAGAGAGAGAGAGAGAGAGAGAGAGAGAGAGAGAGAGAGAGAGAGAGAGAGAGAGAGAGAGAGCAGTAGTAGCAGAGATTAAAGGCATGGTATAATGTCTATTAAAATTTACTGCCCTCAGCCGGGCTCCACATTAATTACCAAAAGTGGCTGCAGAAAAAATGGTCGGGAATTTTTGCAATAAGAGTTTGTGATTTACGTAGCGTTAGACCGCACACGAGTTGGAAGCAGCAGATGTCGGGAC
This sequence comes from Halocaridina rubra, assembly GCA_037179515.1. Taxonomy (NCBI): domain Eukaryota; kingdom Metazoa; phylum Arthropoda; class Malacostraca; order Decapoda; family Atyidae; genus Halocaridina; species Halocaridina rubra. The sequence goes on from JAXCGZ010005828.1 coordinate 54,022, forward strand.
ATAAAAGGACAAAACCTAAAGTGCATTTTCTGGCCATTTTGGCCGTTATAGATCATAATAAAAGGGGTTGGTTTTCCATTACTCGAATAATGTTGTTCATCTCTTTGCGCGTAGTAGATGTAATTACCTGTAGCTGTGTCATTTTTTTTCCCTCACCCTTTTTTATATATTGAAAGAAAAAGATATTTTTTTAATAGATCTTTTAGTTTTATTAAGGAACAATGTATTTTTCTAAATTTTTTATTCATTGAGAAAATTATAGATTTTTCGTATTGTTTTTGATAAGGAAAAGCAATATTCCAAATTTTAAGCCTGTATTGAGAAAAAAAAATCGTTCAGTACAGATGTACTTTTGCATTTATTAGGGAAAAAGCACATTTAGCTTTCTTTTACACTGAAAAAGAAAGTCTTACTTTTTTGTATGAAAAATAAATTTATTTTTTCATAAAGAAAAAGACACTTATCCTTTCTCTGTTATATATATATATATATATATATATATATATATATATATATATATATATATATATATATATATATATATATATATATATATATATATATATAGAGAGAGAGAGAGAGAGAGAGAGAGAGAGAGAGAGAGAGAGAGAGAGAGAGAGAGAGGAAAAAATAGTTCTATCGATTTTCCTCGGAGAGAAAATATTATTTTTTATAATAATTCATTTTAATAGAGCCCAATTTTTTTTAGGGAAAAAGAATTTTCATTATTTTAAAGAGAAATGGTTTTATTTTAATTTTCATATAAAAAGATATTCTTTAACTGAATAAAGAATGTTTTTATCTTTATTGACCAGGGGTGGCTTACTTAAGTTGCTTGTTCTAAGAGCTACATGCCATAAAGTACACATGCTTGAAAGCTGGAAGATATGAAGCAACTTTAAATTCTCGTTTTTAATTTCACATGAGCTTATTGTTAAACTATATTATATAAGACTAGTAAGAACTACATGTGTCCAAT
>JAXCGZ010005828.1:60000-87500 GCA_037179515.1 Halocaridina rubra
ATACATACATACATACATACATACATACATACATACATACATACATACATACATACATACATACATACATACATACATACATACATACATACATACATACATACATACATACATACATACATACATACATACATACATACATACATACATACATACATACATACATACATACATACATACATACATACATACATACATACATACATACATACATACATACATACATACATACATACATACATACATACATACATACATACATACATACATACATACATACATACATACATACATACATACATACATACATACATACATACATACATACATACATACATACATACATACATACATACATACATACATACATACATACATACATACATACATACATACATACATACATACATACATACATACATACATACATACATACATACATACATACATACATACATACATACATACATACATACATACATACATACATACATACATACATACATACATACATACATACATACATACATACATACATACATACATACATACATACATACATACATACATACATACATACATACATACATACATACATACATACATACATACATACATACATACATACATACATACATACATACATACATACATACATACATACATACATACATACATACATACATACATACATGCATGCATGCATGCATGCATGCATGCATGCATGCATACATACATACATACATACATACATACATACATACATACATACATACATACATACATACATACATACATACATACATACATACATACATACATACATACATACATACATACACACATATATATATATATATATATATATATATATATATATATATATATATATATATATATATATATATATACATAAATATATATATATATATATATATATATATATATATATATATATATATATATATATATATATATATATATATATATTAGGATGCAAGGTATTAGGATGCAACTAGGACTGGTCCAGACAGTTCCAGGTTGAATCTTCCTTCAGGACGGTTCTTTCCTCATGCCTACATCTACACTGAATATTCTGGCATATTCATTACACATCTCTTGCTATTCCATTACATATGACAAGTCACAACATTCTGCACATCTGTCTCTTTTACTTTCCTTTTCCTCACATTTTGTCATTATTTATGGAAGGTTCACAACTAATGGCCCCCAGTACCCGGCATAGTGGGGTGCGAAGATTCTCCGGGGATCGTGTTGACTCCACCATTGGCTTGAGAGCAGACACGCCTGGTGGTAGTAATGGTTCTGCTCTTAACCTTGCACCTCCTAATAGATCTGCTTCTTTCACTCTTCACTATTCAAACATTCGTGGGCTGAACTCTAATCTTTCGTCTGTGGAACAGCACTTGGGCACTTACCTCCCTAACCTCCTCCTCCTATCTGAAACCCAGTTGTCTATACATGCTTCCACTGACCCTTTCCAAGTCTCCCACTATAATCTGTATACTCGTTTTCGTTCCAAAGGTGGGGTCTGTGCTTACTGCAACATTAACACTCCTACTGTGAGGCTCATGGACCTTGAATCTCCTGACTTTGATGTTATCTGGCTAAAATTCTATCTCTCCACTACCACTATCATCCTTTGCTTCTGCTACTGTTCTCCAACCTCCACCGAGTTTGTGTCTTTCTTTGAATATCTCTCCTCGTGCCATGAGTCCTTGCTATCTTCTCACCCACATGCCGAAGTTCTCTACATTGGAGACTTCAATGTACACCACAGTGAGTGGCTTCATTCTACTCACACTGATGTGGGAGGAAGCGAGGCTCTTGCTTTCTCTATTACTCACGATCTGGAGCAAATTATCAAACATCCTACTCGTGTTCATGATCGTTACGAACATGCTGCTAACACTCTTGACCTTTTTTTTACTTCTAACCCTTCAAACTACTCTTATTCCGTGCTTTCCCCTCTTGGTAAATCTGACCACTCTATGATCTCTGTCTCTTCCATTTTCGCTCCCCCACCACCGATCCCTCCTACTCAACGCCGTCTTTGGCATTTCAAGCGAACTCAATATGAAAATTTGCGTAACTTTCTCTTTGACTTTCCATGGGATGACTACTGCTTTCAGTCCCGCAACCCTGATCGGGTAGCTGTTAAAGTTGCCGAGATCGTGACCGCGGGAATGGAGGCGTACATCCCCTCTTCTACAAAAACTTTCTCTCCCCCTAAACCTTGGTTTGACCGTGCCTGCTCCATGGCTATCCAGGCTAGGAATCAGGCTCACCGATCTTACCAAGCCTCTCCTTCCGGTTTAACTCGCTCTGCTTTTATTATAGCTAGGAATCGCTGTACAGCTCAGATTCGAAGGTCTAAGGCTTCCTTTATAGGAAGGAAAGTTGATGCTTCTGGTCCTTAGCCAAAAACCTCTCCAAAAACTTCTGTAACTCAAGCTTTCCCTCTCTCATTCGTTCTGATGGTTCTATAGCTTGCTCTCCCACTGACAAAGCCACTCTCTTTGGCTCTCATTTTTCTGCCAACTCTTCTATCAACGATTCCAGCACACCTGTTCCTCAGTCTTTTCCCCTCTCTAACCCTATGCCCCCCCTTATCCTTTCTTCACGCAAAGTTCATAAGGTTCTTCGATCACTAAAGACAAACAAGGCATCGGGTCCCGATGGTATCCCTGCAAGGTTCCTTAAGGAGTTTGCAGATGAACTGGCTCCCGTGCTTTGCCGTCTTTTTCGCCTCATTCTGTCAACCAGTATCTATCCTTCATCTTGGAAGCATGCTCTAGTTCAACCTGTTCCTAAGAAGGGTGACCACTCTATTCCTTCTAACTACCGACCTATTGCTCTAACCTCCTCTATTGCTAAAGTTTTCGAAACTTTGCTCAATGCTCACTTCTTGAAACGCCTTGAATCTAACTCACTTATCTCCGATCACCAGTACGGCTTCCGCAAGGGAAGATCCACTGGTGATCTCCTGTCTTATCTTACTCATGTATGGTCATCTTCTCTGAGGAACTATGGGGAATCCTTTGTCGTCGCCCTTGATATCTCTAAGGCTTTTGACAGAGTCTGGCAAAAGGCTCTGTTGGCCAAACTCCCTGCCTATGGCTTTACCCCTTCTTTCTGTTCTCTGATTTCCAGTTTTCTTACTGACCGTTCTATATCTGTAGTTGTTGATGGCGCGACATCTAGCCCTTTCTCTATTTCCAGTGGTGTTCCACAGGGCTCTGTTCTTTCACCTACTCTCTTCCTTCTCTTCATGAATGATCTTCTACAATCCCCATCTTCCTCTCTTCTTCATGCCTTTGCCGATGATTCTACCCTTCACTTTTCATCTGCTTTTTCTTCTCAACCTTCATCTGTTACTTGTAATCAATCTCGTATCACTCTTTCTTCTACTCTCAACTCCGATTTGCAGAGAGTATCTGAATGGGGCACTCAAAATTTAGTTGAATTCAGTGCCTCCAAGACACAGTTTCTGGCTATCTCTTTATCTTCTTCTCCTCCTGATAACCCTGTTGTCTTCGAAACTAATGAAATTTACCCTCTTAACTCTATCAATATATTAGGAATCCATATAGCCTCTAACTTGTCTTGGAGGAATCACATAATCCAAATTTCTAAATCTTCATCCAAAAAATTGGGGGTTTTGTTTCATTTTCGTTATTACTTTTCCTCACTGCAGTTACTTAAAATTTACAAAGGTCTTATCCGCTCCTGCTTAGAATACTGCTCACACATCTGGGGTGCTTCTTCCTTTACTTATCTTCTTGATAGGGTTGAATCTAAGGCAGTCAGACTCATTAATGATCCTTCTCTTACTTCTAACCTGGATTCTCTCTCTCTTCGCCGTAAGGTATCTTCCCTTTCGCTTTTCTATCGCTACTACTTCCATCGCTGCTCTGATGAGTTGGTGAGTTGCATCCCTCCTCCACTGCCGAGGCCGCGTAATACTCGCCAAGGTACTGTGTCGAGATTTGTAGCTCGCGGATTGGTCGGTGCAGCGACTGCTTCTTCCCATCTACCTCCAGACTCTGGAACTCTCTTCCTCCTTCTGTCTTTCCTAGCTCTTATGACCTTGCATCCTTCAAAAAGCAGATCTATCGTCATCTCAGAGCCTAGTCCTCCATATCTCTGGGTCCTCTCTACTTTGACTGTTTTTTCTGTCTGTCGTTTTCCTTTGTGTTACATTACCTCATCTCTGCCTTGTCCTTAACCTTTTTCTTTTCCTTCGTCTTGGTATTTTCTCGTGCCTGGGCCGTTGTTGATAAGGGCAGTTTCTGCCTGTCCCGGTGTCACACTCTTAAAAAAAAAAACACACACACACACAGTGGTCACTTTTTCCGATTGGTGGCTCATACTCAAGTTTGTCATATCCAACACATTGTCTGTGAATACTAGATCAAGCTTAATGCTTCATTCCCACTTGCCAATAATGCTTTTTGTTAAAAATGGAAGGTATCTACAACACTGAGTCTTATTAGTTTTAAAGTGGAGGATGTAGGCACTGAAAACTTATATTATTAGATATTCCAAAGCATCATCTACATGGACGCACGTGAACAGAGTTGTAACATCGAAACTTACTGACATTTTGTCTTCGCTGATATGTATATTACCAACTTTATATACAAAGTGCATAGAATTAATGATATGGGAGTTCGAAATTGTTCCAGCCAGAGTCTGCAACGAAGCGGCAAGGATCTTTGATATCTTTTGTGATACATTACCTACGATAGTAATGATCAGTCTCATCGGATTACCCTATATTTACTCCTTAAGGATAGGGTAATTCGGCATTACTACTCCGAAACTTATTCATTATAGTTTTATTATTGCCAAATAAGCCAGGTGTTGTCGAATATATACGTGGAAAATTATGAATCAAAATATCTCAATAGCATTCTCCCACATAACTCCTACTGGTTCCGTTATGTGGATGGCACTTTTTGTATATAAGACATGAACTCAGTTGTGGATAATATGTCAAATGATATGAATATGTTGGTTCCATCAATGCAATACACAGCTGAAAAAAGTAAATGCAAAAAGTATTAAATTTTTGAATGTGCATCTTATAAAAGTAGGTAATGGAATGGAATTCAAAATACACAGAAAAGAAACTAACACGAATTTAGACTTTGTCATCAAAGAGTTGTAAAGAAATCAATATTAACATCGATATTCTTAAGAGCTTTCAGAAAAATTAGTGAAATATATTTGGAGGGAGAATTTATAATTATAAAACAGTTATGAGTAAAAAATAATTTCAATGAATATTAAACTGAAAAATGCATGTCACTTGCTAAAAAAAAAAAAAAAATCACCGCCAGACCGATATATCTACATTTTTTTGTTTAAAGAATACCATAGTCTTACCGTATCATCCAACATTTAAAAATACAGTGATCCCTCGTTTATCGTGGGGGTTCGGTTCCGGGACCACCCGCGATATGTGAAAATCTCCAAAGTAGCAGCACCATATTTACACAGGTATTTTCCATTTATATTTACCTTTACTGTATATACCCTCCCTGCACTGTTAACAACTCAACCTTTACTTTATTAATAACAGCATGCAAGCGTAAATTTATATGAATGTGATAGATAAGCATACCATGAATGACGTGATGATGACGTTTACATACTCCACAGCCAATAACAGCTTTATGGCTGCTTTTTACGTGAGAAGAACATGGTAATGGGGAGTTGCTGTCGCTGTTTCTTCTTTTGAACGAAGATTGTCTTGTAAGGAGTCATGGCATCGTCAGTAATATTGCAGAAGTGCACCGAAAGAACCATATCATCATCATACTCCTGCGATAGTTGTTGGAGTTCTTTGGCCATGTTATACTTGGCTGCCAGCCATTCGAGTGTAAGGCCAGGTTCTTCGACTTCATCATGTGCTTACAGTTGCTGTTCTTCCTCTTCTTCGCTCGCTGATTTTGTCATTTCCTCCAAGTCTTCATCAGTCAAAGGCTGCGAGTGGCAGTCAATCAGTTCATTCACGTCTTCGGGAGTCATATCTTTAGAGCCTTCTCCTCGTATAAATGCAGCCAACTTCACAGGTTTCGCAACTGCCGAGTTATGGACTTCGTCAGGAGCGAATCCCTTGTAGTCTTCCAGGTGGCATTGATTGTGGCAGGCTTCATTTCTTTGAGTGCATTCTGAATATTTTGAAGGCATGTAGCAATCGTGTAGTTACGTCAGTACGCCTTCAGTGAGAATTCTTTGTCTGCATCCATGGAGTCAACCAGGTTCGCCAGGGCATTTCGTGTGTAGAGGGCCTTGAACACACGAATAACCCCTTGATCCATAGGCTGAAGCAGTGATGTCGTATTCGGTACCAGGAACTCTCCCTGAGCACTGTCATAATGGAGATCAGTTGCGTGGCCACCAGCATTATCCATCGAAAGAAGGAATTTACATTCAAGGTCCTTCTCCGCAAGATAAAGTCAGACCTGAGGAATAAAGCATTGGTATAACCAGTCCGATGTGAGGCTTTTCGTGATCAAGGTCTTAGGGTTATGCATCCAATACACTGGCAGCAGATTCTTGTTTTTATTCATCAAAGCCCTAGAGTTCATTGATTTATAGATAAGCCCTAGCTTTAACATAAAGCCCGCATCATTCCTGCACATGACGAGGGTAACGCGGTCTTTGTGCGCTTTAACTCCCGGGGCTTTAGCTTCTTCCTTGAAAAGAAAAGTGTGAGGCGGCATTCTCTTCCAAAATAACTCAGACTCATCCATGTTGAACACATGCTCAGGAGCATAACCGCCTCACTCAATAATTTTCTTGAAGTCGTTGTTCACGTAATCTTCAGCTGCAGCTGTATCTGCAGAGGCAGCTTCGCCATGAACCGAAACGCTCTTTAGGCCAAAGCGTTTTTGAAATTTGGCGAACCATCCCTTGCTAGCAACGAACGATGGTTTCCTCATTATTGAATCGCTGGACGGTCCTGGTTGTGGGTCTTCCATTTCCTCTTTCTCCTCCTTCTCACAGTTGCCACTGTCGTCGTCAGGTTCGTTTGCAGCGAATGCCTCATACAGCTTCTTCGCCTTTGTTTGTATGATACTGGTGTCTAAGCTGATGTTCTTCCTGCAATCAGCAAGTCACAGGGCCAAAGCAGATTCCATCCACACTATCATCTTATTGTAGGGAGTTACGACCCTCTTTGTTGTTTTGTTAAAAGTAAGAGTCGCTGTCTTCCTGATATTCGCCTCTTCATTCTTGATGTAATGAACAGTAGATTCATTGATGTCAAAATGCCTTAGAAGATGTAGGATGCTTGTGCGTCATTGCAGTGGTTGAAATACAAAAGTTTCACAAAAAACACAAGCACAACGTATTAAGAGGCACAACGCGAACGGCACATACGTGAGTAACTGAATGGGTGAGGCGAGACAATGGAAGATGCTGGGAGAAACAAGCTTCAATCAAAAATCCAATCAGACCCCAGGATGCAGAACATACAGAACACAATTCTGTGATTTGTTGTCTCCCACCCATCAGTCAATAGCATCCCATGTACTATCTCACGTAGGGCGACCCTTTGCGTTTTCCAAGACGCCGATACCGGTATCGTATTTTATACGGTGCAATACTGTGAGTTACATGCTTAAATTTATGTTTTTTATATCTTTCACTGTTTTATTATTCTTAGGCTAGAAAATACTTTTTTTTATCAATAAAATAATGAAAATACTGGAAATTTCAATATGTAGTATCTCACGTACGTGAGATCCTTTGCGTTTTCCGAAACGCTGATACCGGTATCGTATTTTATATGGTGCAGAGTTACATGTTGAAATTTAGGTTTTTTACTTTTTTTACTGTTATATTAGTCTTAGGTAGGAAATACTTTTTATTATAAATAGAATAATGAAAATACTGGAAATATTAATATTTCCACATATCGTGGATTCCCGCATATACCCAGAAAATCTGCAATATAAAATACATATGCTAGTAAAAAAAAAACGCGATGCACTGAATTGGCGGAAGGTGTATCGCGATGTAGTGAGGGATTACTGTATATCTAACCAGTTACAGCTCTTGAAATATAAAGTTAAATTTTTTTTTATAAAAGTACAATAGGACGCATGATAATAAACAATAGACCTGCAGAAGATAATGGCATTGTATATAAAATTTCTTGTGAATGTAAAAAATTCTCTATTGGACAGACTAGCAAGCCCCTAGACAAACTAATAGAGCAGCATAAATGTAACGTACAGACGATTGCACAAATTAGTGCTATCAATTTACATGTGACTCATTGCCTTTCGGCAATATTGTGGGACAAGGCTGAAGAAATATACAAATGTAAAGAGACACGGTATGTACAGAAATTTTAGGTTAACCATGTGATCGCTTTTTAGCAAACAAGGTGAGGTGGTCGGCCTACCAAGGCTGCGCTTAAACAATTATCTGTCTTTATCGGTGAGAATACAACTACCTTTACTGTTCAAAGACGCAGTTGCTAGTAGCAACAAATTTAGAATGGTTTTGAAATCAGAACAACTGCTTAAAAAAATTATCAAGTAAGATACTGCTAACGCTAACGCTAACGCTAACGCTAACGCTAACGCTAACGCTAACGCTAACGCTAACGCTAACGCTAACGCTAACGATAACGATAACGATAACGATAACGATTACGATTACGATTACGATTACGATTACGATTACGATTACGATTACGATTACGATAACGATAACGATAACGATAACGATAACGATAACGATAACGATAACGATAACGATAACGATAACGATAACGATAACGATAACGATAACGATAACGATTACGATTACGATTACGATTACGATTACGATTACGATTACGATTACGATTACGATTACGATTACGATTACGATAACGATAACGATAACGATAACGATAACGATAACGATAACGATAACGATAACGATAACGATAACGATAACGATAACGATAACGATAACGATAACGATAACGATAACGATAACGATAACGATTACGATTACGATTACGATTACGATTACGATTACGATTACGATTACGATTACGATTACGATTACGATTACGATTACGATTACGATTACGATAACGATAACGATAACGATAACGATAACGATAACGATAACGATAACGATAACGATAACGATAACGATAACGATAACGATAACGATAACGATAACGATAACGATAACGATAACGATAACGATAACGATAACGATAACGATTACGATTACGATTACGATTACGATTACGATTACGATTACGATTACGATTACGATTACGATTACGATTACGATTACGATTACGATTACGATAACGATAACGATAACGATAACGATAACGATAACGATAACGATAACGATAACGATAACGATAACGATAACGATAACGATAACGATAACGATAACGATAACGATAACGATAACGATAACGATAACGATAACGATTACGATTACGATTACGATTACGATTACGATTACGATTACGATTACGATTACGATTACGATTACGATTACGATTACGATTACGATTACGATTACGATTACGATTACGATTACGATTACGATAACGATAACGATAACGATAACGATAACGATAACGATAACGATAACGATAACGATAACGATAACGATAACGATAACGATAACGATAACGATAACGATAACGATAACGATAACGATAACGATTACGATTACGATTACGATTACGATTACGATTACGATTACGATTACGATTACGATTACGATTACGATTACGATTACGATTACGATTACGATAACGATAACGATAACGATAACGATAACGATAACGATAACGATAACGATAACGATAACGATAACGATAACGATAACGATAACGATAACGATAACGATAACGATAACGATAACGATAACGATAACGATAACGATAACGATAACGATAACGATTACGATTACGATTACGATTACGATTACGATTACGATTACGATTACGATTACGATTACGATTACGATTACGATTACGATTACGATTACGATTACGATTACGATAACGATAACGATAACGATAACGATAACGATAACGATAACGATAACGATAACGATAACGATAACGATAACGATTACGATTACGATTACGATTATGATTATGATTATGATTATGATTATGATAATGATAATGATAATGATAATGATAATAATAATAAAATAGTAATAAAATTATAGTAATAGTAATAATAATATTAATAGTAATCATAATAGTAATAATAGAAATAATAATAATACAAATAATAACTAATAATAATAATAATAATAATAATAATAATAATAATAATAATAATAATAATAATAATAATAATAATAATAATAATAATAATAATAATAATAATAACAATAATAATAATAATAATATTGACATATTACGCCTTCAATGAACATTTTTAGTTAAATGTCGTTTTCATTATTTACAATTCTTTTAATTGGCTTTAAATTAATAGGACAATATATATAAGTCATTTCTTATTCTATGAAAACGAAACTATTCCAATTGTTCTTTTTAACCTTTTTTCTTACTGGTTTTATAATTGACATGAGCTAACAATAACGGCAGTTAGATAATTTTATGCCATTTTTCATATGAAGTTTATTTTATAATGAGATAACGATTTTAATTGTTTTAATTGATTTTAACACTAACATTCATACATGTTATGTGTTTATAATATTTAATATGATAATTGTATATTTTGATAATTTTATGTTTTTTTAATACTTTCTCATATTTTCTTTCCGAGTTTCCTTGTAATATATATGTCTTCACAAAAAAAAAAATCGTAATAAAGCCTGGTGGAGGGTAAAAGTTTTGATCATCTGTTTGTTTTTCTGTAGGCCTTGCTGAATGTGGATATCTGTATTTTATTGTCTTCGTGTCATGACGACTACTTATTTATTCAATAATTACATTTTTCAAAACTACTATGAAACTATATAATTTGACAATTATATAAATTTGACAATTATATAAAAATACAGTCAAGACTGCTGTAAGAGAAATGGGTGGAGGGATGCATGCACTATGGGAACTTGCTGAAACTCAATGATGTGTAGGCTTTGGAGGGAAGTCTTGTAGTTTTGCCAGAAGTAGAAGAATGGACTCTTGATAAGGTGTCAGCTAGGAAATTCTCCGAGTCTTTCACACGACGAATTTCCAGGGTGTAGGGTTGGAGGAATAAGGACCATCTTAGGTGTCTTTGCTTGATGCGTCAAACTTTTTCTAAAAATGTTAGAGGATTGTTGTTGGTTTAAACTACTAGGAACTAGTAGAGGTGGAGAGGCCTATGGAGAACTGCAGGGAACTGCACATCCATGCTGAAGTAGATTGTCAACTTCTTCATGCATTATCTTCTTCCTTGGACAAAGTCTGTATGCAAGCTGTGGTAAAGGAATAGTACTAGGCATCATCTGCATGTCGTGCTGAATATAATGACAAAGCTTGGGCACATCAGATACAGCATACTTAAAGCTAGAAAATGTTTCATGTTGCCAATAATAGTTGAATTCTTCCGGGAGTTTACTTCTTCTTTAGTACAAAACTGAGCATTTACTCCAATATCATCAATACTGTCACACTCTGCAGTTACCGTGTTACAGATTGAAAGTACTTGAGCCTCTTGCTCAGAGTCTCTACTATGGTATTCCTTTAAGAATTTTTGCTAGCGTTCGTTCTCTTCTAAATCATATTGCAGCAGAACGTCATGCTGTCGCTGACGTTCGTTTTCTTTAACTTTTGCTCAATCGTCCTACCTTTGGCGTTGGTTTTCTGGTCTATGGCGTCCGTGTTCTTGTCTCTAGCGTTCGTGTTCTTGTCTCTGGCGTTCGTTTTCTGTCTCTGGAGTTCGTTTTCTTGTACTTTAACTTTTGCTAATTGTAACTCTATCTGAGCTTTGTTTAAAAGCAAAAACATTCTTAAATTCTCTTCCTCCTCTTTTGTTTCCTGAGATTAGTATGAAACTGCAGAACCATCTAACACGTCTTCACCCGCAAGATAATCAATCATCCTATTACTTAACTGTTTCTTAGTATTCGTACTTTTACAAGGAATGCTCCATTTAACCAATAAATATTTAAGTTCAGTCTTACTAGCGTCTTGGTGAGTATCAGTGAACTTAACAGTGCCCTCTTCAAACTCCCTTATACTGAAAGCAGCCATATTAAAGTAATATAAGTTCAACACAGTTATAAAATAACATGGTAACCTTAATATAATTTGACAATAAGAGTCCAGTTTGAAGGGTTAAGACCTCGTTACGTAATATGTATTATGTAGTATATATATTATGTAAGTAGAACTTAGCAAATGACTGAATTATATTTAAACTAGCTGAGAAACATTATGAAATAAGATGGTCAAAGTATAGTTAATTACACTCTCGTTATTAGCAAGTGAACAAGGTGACTACACTGACAAAGGCGGTGCTTGAACAATAGTAAATAACAACGTGGCCACCCGACCAAAGTTGTGCTTTGACAGTTAGGTTAAGTATATAATAGCTTCTTAGCAAACAAGGTGAGGTGGTCAATCGACCATGGCTGTGCTCTGACAATTAGCTGCGGCGGTGAGGCTACATCTAATTATACTGTTCAAAGACACTGTTCCTAGTAGCAACGAATTTCGACTTGTTTCGAAATCTGGATAAATACTTGGATATTGTGAATGCTAGAAGCAAACATGTAAGGTGAGGTGGTCAACCGTCCAAGGCTGAGCTTTGGCAATTAGGTTAAGTATATGAACACTTTTTGACAAATAAGAAGAGGTGGTCAACCGACCAAGTTTGTGCCCTGACAATTAGCTGTGTTGGTGAGACGACAACTATTTAATCTGTTCAACGACTCGGCTGCTAGTAGCAAAGAATTTCGACTGGTTTCGAAATTCGGACAATTACTTGAAATGTGAATGTTAGAATAATACACGAATATAAAAATAAAAATAAAAAGTAAGGCTTAGAAAAACTGTGGAATGGAAACTTACCCAACACCTCACAATGAGCTTGTTACAAATAAACAACCAGTCAACCAGCACTTATCCACCATATTATGTATGCAGGGTATAATGAGAGAGAATATCCACGACGGTATAACGAGAATATCCATAACATTATAACGAGTATATCCCGGTCAATAAATGAGAAACTCCCCTACAGTATAATGAGAATATCCCCTACAGTATAATGAGAATATTAGGATAGTATAATGAGAATATTCCGGACAGCATAATGAGAATACCTCATACAGTATAATGAGAATATCTCAGACAGTAAAATGAAAATCTTCCATGCAGTATAATGACAATCTCCCGGACTGTATAATGTTAAAATGTTCTGGACAGTATAATGAGAAAATATCCTGGATAGTATAATGAGAAGATCCCGGACAGTATAATGAGATCCCGGACAGTAAATATAATGAGAAACTCCCAGACAGGCCCTAATAATTGTAACGGACTCTGTTTCTTAATAAAATAATTTCTTTGTCTAGGGGAAAAAAGCGATTTGTCAACAATTAAAACATTATCTTGCCACTCCAGTAATATCAGGGTTATGAAAAATGAAAAATGTTTAAAACAACTTTAATTTAATCTTACAATAACACTTTTACTATCACCAACACCTTAAAAGTCAACGAAAAGACTCACCAACAGAAATGTCTTATAATTTTCACCAAACCTATGTGCAAAATGTTAACAAAAATAAAATCAAGAGTAATCACACAAAAATAAATATATTCACTTCATTGTATAAAATGGTTGTGTTAGAAAGATCAGTTTAGATGTTAATAAATAACATGGTGGAACGCGGTGCTGTAACTAATTATTCGTATTTGCACTATACTCACTGCTTAAGTCAAGCCAGCACAACTCACACACAGGACGTCGTATCGCCCAAATTACACCTAAAAGAATATTCTGTGGAAGCTTTGGTTTATATGAAAATCCAGGTGAACGGGATTGATTAATTTTAGAAGGCTTCAACCTGATTAGTTGTCGTCTTTCCATCTTTATTCAGTAATTACATTTATCAAAGCTACCGTGAGACTATCTAATTTGACAATTATATGAAAATACAGTAAATGAATGTTGTAAGAGGAAGAGGAAGGAAAGGGCAGGCACTAAGGAAACTTGCTAAAACACAATGATGTGTAGATACATCACAATAGATAAATATTCTTTTGTAATATATATATATATATATATATATATATATATATATATATATATATATATATATATATATATATATATATATATATATATATATATATACGTATGTGTATATATTATATATATATTATTATTATTATTATTATTATATATATATATATATATATATATATATATATATATATATATATATATATATATATATATATATATATATATATATATATATATATATATATATATATATATATATATATATATATATATATATATATATATATATATATGAATCATTTTTTTTTTACCCCGACCGGGACTCGAACCTAGGACTTATGTTTACCAATGATTCATGTTTTCACATATGTAATGTGCTTATTTGATATATATATATATATATATATATATATATATATATATATATATATATATATATATATATATATATATATATATATATATATATGCATATATATATATATATATATATATATATATATATATATATATATATATATATATATATATATATATATATATATATATATATATATATATATATATATATATATATATATATATATATATATATATATATATATATATATATATATATATATATATATATATATATATATATATATATATATATATATATATATATATATATATATATATATATATATATATATATATTATGCACTACGCCTGTTTGGGTGAGTCAATAAGTGCTAGGCATCACTGTTGTCCCTTTCCTTTATATAGTTATTTAGTATATTAATATTATATTCCAGCCATTTGAAGGAAAAGCCAGCTAAAAGCGATGCCAGTTCCAAGCCTGAATAAAAGGAGAGAGTAGCATTCATAAAGGCGAGTTTTTCCAAGAGGTCAGTAAAACAGTAATTGCATATCAACAAGGGAAGAGATGTCGATAAAAATGAAGTATATATATATATATATATATATATATATATATATATATATATATATATATATATATATATATATATATATATATATATATATATATATATATATATATATGTTAGCCCAACAAGCAGCAGTATCTATACATATATTATGTAAATTATCGCTGACAGAAGTCACTCACGAGTAAGTATTTATATAGCTCTTTATTTTATTTTTTTTTTACATGGCACTAACAGCGAAAACAAGACTTGTACCCAAGGTACGTTCATAAAAGAAGACGATCAGCTTCTCCTGGGTAACACATCATTGTGTGGGGGTTTGTTATTATTGTTGTTACTGTCCATTGATTGCGCTTCGTGTCTCATCGATTCACTGAACAAATGGCCTTTGAAGGCGGGCAGTATTGGTTTTATGCTCATTCGCTTTCACTAATGGGTATGTGTGTAGTTTGCTTCCAATATGCCTTTGGGCATGTACAAAGCCATTATGTAATTAATTTATTTTCATTAATATTTCATTTAAATATCTTTTTGGTTTGATGACTCTGTCTAACAGATATCATCTTATTTTGCAGCAATTAGTTCTCTTGTTTTTCTGTTTGCTTTTTTTTTTTTTTTCGTAATGAGATATGAATCTTTATGTGTATTTACTATTCTACGGTAGATGATTTCTTAGTTTTATAAATTTTTTCTTAAGAAAATGTGGTTCTGGTTTGTTATTTTAAACAATTAACTCCTTAGACGGCATATTGCTGTGCCTAGGTAACCTCCTAAATTATTTTATCAATATTTACTTTATTTTATCGTTAATTATGGATTCACTGTATTTTCATAGCGATAATTTAATAACTGTAATTTTATCGCAATAATTTCATCGCATGGTGATTGCATATTAGGCATATTCACTGTGTTTTCAATACGTCGCAACTATTGAACTATTCGCTTCGTCTGTTTGTTTACTCAAGTCCCTCTTACTTCTTTTCCTATATAAGAAACTGCTCATTACCTTTGGGCTACTTCTCTTAAGAGTAACATTTAAAATAATTCAAACTAAAGCCTTCAAAATGCCTCTGCAACATATCTTCTTAAGCGTAAGAAATCAGAAAAAGCTCACAGATAATGGTCATCTATTTGTGAGAGAGAGGAAATTGTGGTGAAAATACTATTTGGAAATGTGACCAGTTTCATAAAACACATTCCCATTCAAGAGTTCATACAAATGAAGATTCCAAGCTACCAGAGTGATAACTGCAAAGAAAGAAAAGGCAATCACGACTCATTGCATCGCAACTCAAGCGTACGTTGGAGTATCCCAAGCAGTTGCAGGTGAGCAACCCCCCCCCCAGTACTTAAAAAGGAATATGCAAAATGGTAGAAATGTAGCAGCACAAGTTACTGCAAATCCTGTATGTTTATTCCACTTAATCATACCTCCTGGCTACAGGATAACATTCAAATCAGTCTTTTCTTCTGTTCGACAATGATGATTAACCAGAGAGAATTATTTTATTTTAGACTCGGAGAAATCTTCAGGTATTATCCAGTGTAAGTAACTGGTGTGCAGATGAGACTTTCAATACAGTACCCACTTTATTCAAGCAGCTCTACATAATATTTGGTATCATGAATGGCGACGTTTTGCCTCTTGTTTATGCTTTAATGGCCCAAACAAAATTGAAGTAAGTTACAAAAAGATTTGTCAAACTAAAAGCATTGGAGCCAACCTTATCACCAAACAATCATGACCGATTTTGACCGTGCAGCAATTAGTTTTTTTAGAACAGTTTTCGCAATTCAAATCAATAAGGTTTTTTTTTTTCCAATGTTTATTTCGATCCACTCCATAAAATAGTCTGCAACTCAACAAAAGTGATGCAGAATTCGCATTAAAAATTTGCATGATTGCAGCCATTGCATTTGTGCCTGTCTTAGATGTACTTCGCTCTTTTGAATATTTAATCGATAATAATGATTTTCCTGAAGAAGCCCAGGCCGTTTTAGATTATGCAGATGATACAAGGATTGGACGCCCAAACCGTTGCTCAGTACGTCGAACTCCTGGCTTTGATCACGTTTTATGGAATTGTTTTGACGCAGCCAAGCAAGGTGCCGCTAAGACAAATAATTCTTGTGAAGGCTGGCATCGATCGCTCAGCAAGTTGATTGGGGCATCTCATCCTACGATCTGGAAATTTTTAGAAACTTTGAAGAAGGAATAAAAAAAAAAACGAAGCAATAATGGAACATTATACAGCAGGTGTAGAAGTTCCCCGTCGTAAAAAAAAATAAAAAATAAAAAAAAATAAAAATAAAATATATATATATATATATATATATATATATATATATATATATATATATATATATATATTTATATTTATATTTATATTTATATATATATATATATATATATATATATATATATATATATATATATATATATATATATATATATATATATATATATATATATATATATATATATATATATATATATATATATATTAGGCTAGTGCAGTAGGAGTTGAAGGCTTCGACAATGAATTGGAAAAAAACGCCAATTACTTGACATTCTAAGGGGAATTGCCCTGAATTTGTCTTTTTCAGTCTCATCACGGCTGTCTTGATGATATATGTCTCTTAGATATCCGCTTAAATGTCTTTATTTAGAATAGATATTGATCTCTTTTAGTTTATCTTTGAATTACTTTACATTTCTTAGATTAACTGTTGTTCTGTATTAGTATATTCTAGTAGATACATGAATGCTTTTTAATGGATGTCGCTTTTTTATTACCCTTTTTATTTTTGAGATGCGATGTATTTACCTTGGGAAAACGATGAACTTATTGACAATGTAATATATTCCGACGTAATTACAATGCGATGAAATTACCACGATGAAATTACTGTGATGAAATTACTGGACATCTAATTATGTCTGAGTCTGAAAAACTGCCTTTTCTCTATCGGACAGTTATGTCGCTTGACAGTGTTCTTGGATATTCTGTGTAATGTTTATATTGCAATTATTTTTTACGTTAAGTCCCAAGTCCCTCAGAGTCTAAAACCTTATAATCCAAGATCTCATAGTCATAATTCCTGTAAAGAGTCTATAAACATATATATCAAGGACTCATTAAATGTAAAGCTTCAGAGAATCGAAACCTACGTATATAGAGAATTCATAAAGTCTCGAGGCTTTTAGAAAGTCTAGGAGTAAATATTCCAATTGCTCATGAAGTCTGATGTTCAGCAGGGAGTATATAACTACATTTATAAAAAATGTAATAAAGACTTTTAAACCTTACGGAGCCTTGACCCACCATATGGCAATAGCATGTAAAGCCTTGTGTCCTTCAGAACTTCCCATAGCCTTGTATATACAGTATAAAGAAGGTCCATTATCCTTAATCGAGTCTATAACCATTTATATCAAGATTTGGCGGAATCTCAAGTCCTTCAGAGCGTTTATAGAGCCAGGTATATCAAGATATAATGAAGTCTTACATCTTTAAGACATAAATCAAAATCTCGTATAATCCCCAATATCTACAAAATTCAAGAGCTAATACAGTCTCCACTTCCTTCAGTATTGCAGAGTACCTCGTATATCAAGACATGAAATCCAGTCCAGAGTAGCGTCTAGAGCCACATACATCAATAACTCATGCAGACTCAGTTCCCTCAGAACTACATAGAGCCTCGTATATCAAGGCCTTATGAAAGACGTTCCAAGTCCAGGAGAGTGTCTAGAACCACATATATCAGAAGTCAGTACTGTCCCAACTTCATTCAGAACTTCCTAGAACTACTTATGTTAAGACATCGAAATCTCCAAAGTCTAGAAGATCATATACAATACTACACCTGAAGGGGCTATTGGACTTAAATAAGACTGTCCAGGACAGTTCGATGTTAAGTCTTCCTTCAGTTACGGTTCTCTTTCTATGCCTACATCAACACCGAATATTCTTGGATATTCGTTGCACATGTCTTATTATCCCTTCACATCTGACAAGTCACAATTCACTCCCGATCTCTGGTTCTTTCTATGTTTTCTTCGTACCCAGGCCTGATGAGGGTAGATTTATTTTTTTTCTTTTGCCCGTTGGTGTCACAATCATAAAAAAAATGGCCTTGTTTCTTCATAACCTCCAAGAGCCTCAAATATATAGACCTCAAGAAGTTTACTTGAGGAGAGCGTTGAGAACCACATAAATGAAGAGCTTATGCATTCTCAAAATCCTTACGAACTGCTTAAATGTCAAGACTTCCCAAGTCCCAGAATCAACTAGACCCTCCCAGTCTTAAATGAAATCCTCGTATGAACAAAGATAAACCCATTTAAGACTTCAAATTCCAATCCCATCAGGAATAAGTGGGAGGGAGAAGGGGATCTCAGTGCACCTGATGAGACACTGATTAAGAATTTGATAACGTTAACGGGGATTGGATCCTCTCGTTTCCCCTCCCACTCCCTCCCTCTACCTTTGCAACGACCGATATGATGAAACAAGGAATCCTCTGCTTACTTATTGCTGCTCGCTAATCCTTTTCTTCTGATGCTGAAAAGGATTTTATCTTGCATTAATTGTATGTTTTTTGAAATGTATAATTCATTGGTCCATGTGGTCATGTATATTATAAGCAGTAGCTTCTACCTACGTATCATGAGCACACCACACCACTGGATATGGACACCTAGTGTTAGGAATATTCTCCACCCTCAGCTCACTGAAGAGAATAAGATGTATGTTCCGGACCTGAATCTTAAATCTATAAAAAATAAAAATAAAATTAAAAAAAAACTTTGCTACTTGCTATGTTGGCTATTACTTAAACTGGCCAGTTCACCAGCCATAATGAGTCCACTAGTGAATATATGAAAGAGGATAGAAGTTGTGTTTACGGTTCTCCTGAAGCTTTGCACTTAAAAGAATGTTATATAATTATACATTGTTCCATAATCGTAATATGCAATAGTGCTTGTGAAGGATTGGTGAATTCATGAATTAATTTTCTTTTCAATTATATTGTTCATCATTTAATTAATTGTCTGTATATAGAGTTTTCGTGATTGAATGAATCAGAAATGTTACAGCCATACCAATAAACCTAGATCTAGTCTGCCTCAATACAATGTGAAGAAGTTTTTGAGCTCGTAAAAGCAACTGTAGTTGTTGCCCTTCACCTAACCATATCCAACAGTGCAGGCAAAATGCGCTTACAGAATTGAAGTGGCAGTCCGGAAAGTAAGCAACTGCACCTTGAGCGCATCCATTTGAATGGGCATGAAAAAAAAAAAAAAATAAATAAATTAAAAAAAAAAAAAATATATATATATATATATATATATATATATATATATATATATATATATATATATATATTATATATATATATATATATATATATATATATATATATATATATATATATATATATATATATATATATATATATATATATATATATATATATATATATATATATATATATATATATATATATATATATATATATATATATATATATATATATATATATATATATATATATATATATATATATATATATATATATATATATATATATATATATATATAAATATATATATATATATATATATATATATATATATATATATATATATATATATATATATATATATATATATATATATATGTATATATATATATATATATGTATATATATATATATATATATATATATATATATATATATATATATATATATATATATATATATATATATAAAAGAAGTGTCATCTAGGCTGATGTGGGTGAGGGTTAGGATAAGTAGGGAATGTTGGGCTTTTGTTAGTGCGTATGGGTCAAGATGCGAGAGGAGTGAGGAAGAGCGGGATGGATTCTGGAATGAGTTAACTAGGTGTGTGGATGGTCCGAGTAGAAGGAACTATGTAGTTATGTTGGGTGACTTGAATGCCAGAGTGGGAGATGGAGAGGTAGAAGGTGTTGTAGGAAAGTATGGGGTACCAGGTGGGAATGAGAGTGGCGAGAGACTGTTAGATATGTGTGTGGAGCAAGAGTTGGTGATAGGTAATAGCTTTTTCAACAAGACATTAATATATAAGTATACATGGATGAAAGTGGCAAATGGAAGAGTGAAAGAAAGAGCATTGATGGATTATGTATTGGTAGCAAAGAGCATGATTGGTAGAGTGAAAGATGTGCATGCATTTAGGGGTGTGGCTGCTGGGATGTCTGATCATTCTTTGGTTGAAGCAAAAGTGGTAGTAGCAAAAGATTGGGGGAATTTAGTGGGGGGATGTAGAAGGGAAATGGTGAAGTGGAAGAGATGAAAAAGCTGAGAAGAGACGGGAATATCAGGACAGGTTGAAAGTGGCATATGACAGGGTGAGAGAAAGACAAGTTGGGGAGTTAGAGGAGGAATGGGGGGTGATGAAAGAATGTGTTGTGGGACATGCAAGTGATGAGTATGGAAAGAGGTTTGTTGGAGGTGGCATGAGCAGGGCCAGCGAGTGGTGGAATGAAGGGGTGAAAATGAAGGTGGAAGAGAAAAAGAGGGCCTTTGAGAAATGGTTGCAATGTAACAGTAGGGAGAAATATGAAAGATATAGCGAGAAAAATGTGGAAACCAAGCGGAAGGTAGAGGAAGAGAAGAGGTTCGCAAATGTAAGTTGGGGACAGGATTTTAGTAGGTCATATGAGGAGAATAAAAGTAAGTTTTGGGAAAGAAGTGCAGAGAGTAAGGAAGGGTGGATCGAGGATGGAAGAGACAGTAAAAGATGTGAATGGACAGATGTTAAGAGGGAAATGCAAGGAAAAGATGGGCAGAATATGTTGAGTACTTGCTGAATGTTGAGGAAGATAGAGAGGCAGCTATAGTGGCAGTGGGGGTGTTCAAGTGCCAGTAATGGGAGATAAAAATGAGAGAGAAATTACAAGAGAGGAGGTGAAAAGGGCATTGTATGAAGCAAAAGCAGGTAAAGCACTGGAATGGATGGTGTGAGAGCAGAGATGTTGAAAGAAGGGTGTGTGACTGCATTGTAATGGTTAGTGAGAGTGTTTAATGTATGCTTTATTTTGTCAATGGTGCCAGTGGAATGAGTGAATGTTTGTATAGTGCCCCTATACAAAGGTAAGGGAGATGTGTATGAATGCAGTAATTTTAGGGGTATAAGTTTGTTGAGTGTGGTAGGAAAAGTGTATGGTAGGATACTGATTAATAGGATTAGGGATAAGACAGAAAATGTGATCACGGATGTGCAGAGTGGTTTTAGGAGAGGTAGAGGTTGTATAGATAAGATTTTTATAGCTAGGCAGTTAGGTATTATATTTAGCAAAGATTAAGGATGTGTATTTTGCATTTTTGGATCTGGAGAAAGCATATGATAGAGTTGATAGCGAGGCAATGTGGAATGTTTTGAGGTTATATGGAATTGATGGTAAACTGTTGCATGCAGTGAAGAGTTTGTATGAAGGCAGTAGAGCTTATGTTAGGGTAGGGAATGAAGTGAGTGATTGGTTTCCAGTGAGTGTGGGACTGAGACAGGGATGTGTGATGGCACCATGGCTGTTCAATTTGCATATTGATGGAGTCGTAAGAGAGGTGAATGAGAGAGTGTGTGGTCGAGGTTTGAGAATGGTAGATGGGGATGATAACGAGTGGGAGCTGAATCAGTTGCTGTTTGAAGAGTATACTGTGGTGGTGGCAGATTCAGAAGAGAAGCTGTGTCAGTTAGTGTCAGAATTTTGAATGGTGTGTGAGTGAAGGAAGTTGCGATTGAATGTGGGAAAGAGTAAGGTTATGAGGTGTACAAGAAATGAGGATGGTGCTGGATTGAATGCTATGTTGAATGGAGAAACACTCGGGGAATTTGATCAAATTAAGTGTTTAGGCTCAGTTATAGCTGTAAATGGTGGAGTGGAAGCTGATGTGTGTCACAGAAAGAATGAAGAATGTAAAGTGTTGGGTGCGTTGAAAGGAGTGATGAAGAATAGAGGGTTGGAAATGAATGTTATAAAAGTTTTGCATGAGAAAGTGATTGTGCCAACTATGATGTATGGATCAGAGTTGTGGGGTATGAAAGTAGGTGAGAGACGAAGACTAAATGTGTTTGAGATGAAATGTCTGAGGAGTATGAAGGGAAGAAGATAAAGAGATAACCAGAAACTATATCTTAGAGAAATTAAATTTAACTAAATTTTGGGTGCCTCACTCAGATATTCTGTAAATCAGAGACTAGTGTTGAATAGTGATGCAAAACTGATTACAAGTAGCAGATAAGAGTTGAACAGAGAAGGCAAAGGATAAATAAAGGGTAGAATCGTCGGCAAAGGCGTGAAGAAGAGAGGAAGATGGGGACTAGAGAAGATTGTTGATAAAAAGAAGGAAAAGAGTAGGTGAGAGAACAGAACCCGGTGGAACACCACTGGTAACTTGGAATGAGCTAGATGTTGAGCTGTCAACAACCATAGATATAAAATAGTCAGCAGGAAAACTAGACTTCAGAGAACAGAGAAAAGGGGTAAAGCCATAAGCAGAAAGTTGGCAAATAGAACCATGTGCCACACTGTCAAATGCCTTAGAGATATCAAGGACGTGACAATGGATTCCTCATAGTTCTTCAGAGAGGATGATCATACATGAGTAAGATATGACAGGAGGCCACCAGTGAATCGTGCCTTGTGAAAGCCATAATGATGATGGAAAATAAGCAAGTTAGATTCATGATCGAACCAAGCAGAGCCGTATTAACCCATGGAAGGGCCCTTAGGCTTCGAGCTTCATTGGGTCACTAGACATCCAACGACGTCCCTCTATTCGGAGTTCATTCTCTCCTTTCGTGCAGTTGATCACAATAATATTACGGATGAAGTAATTAACGGAGTAACAAAGAAAAAATATATCATAGTTTAGCGCACCCTTGGCTTCTTTTATATCAAAGTGGATTACTATACATTAATTTTAGTGACGCTCAGGGTTCTTTTGCCGTATATATAATGTTAACATTTAATATTAAAAAAATATCGCATGCTATTGATGTGCCCCTAGTCTTTAGCCTACTCAGCCTTAGGGATAATGTGGCACTGAAATCAAGGACTAGGAGAAGAAAAAGTTTTCATGAAGGAGGGGATGAACACCTCTATTTCCGAATTAATTATATCGGCAGCTTTTAGGGTTAGCTGATCAGGAATGCAGGTCCTAAAGCAGTAGTCATCCCATGGGAAGTCAAAGAAAAAGTTACGAAAATCATCACAATTTATACGCTCGAATTGCCAAAAGCAGCCCTGAGTAGGAAGAATTGAGTGTAGGGGACTGAAAATGGTAGAGACTGATATCAAACATTGGTCAAATTTACTAAGAGGGGAAAACACAAAATATGAATAATTTGAAGGTCAAGAGTGTTAGCTGCATGTTCATGGCGTTCGGGGACACGACTAGGATGTTTGATAATCTGTTCCAGATCGTGAGTAACAGAGAAAGCAAGGGCCTCACTTTCTCCCACATCAGTGTGAGAAGACTGAAACCACTCACTGTGGCGTACATTGAAGTCTCCAATATAGAGAACTTCAGCATGTAGGTGAGAAGATGGCTAAGACGCATGACAAGAGGAAATTTTTCAAAGGAGTTATGAGAGCAGTAGCAAAAGCAAAGAAATATAGTGGTAGTGGAGAGATAGTTCTTCAACCAAAGAACATCAGAGTCACGAGATTCAAGGTCCATGAGCCTTGCAATAGAAGTATTAGTGTTGCAGTAGCCACAGACCTCACCTTTGGAACGGAAACAAGAATGCCGGTTTGAAATGGGTCAAGGGATGCACTGCTAGACAGCTGGGTTTCAGAAAGAAGTAGAAGTTTAGGGAGGAATGAACCCACAGACGAAAGTTTGGAGTTTAGACCACGGATGTTAGAAAAGTGAAGAGTGAAAGAAGCAGATCTATCAGGAGGTGCAAGGTTATAGGCAGAACCATTACTACCTGGGTATTCTACAAAATATCCCAAACTACAGTCATACCAAAATAAACAGCAAAGAGCTAATGGAACAATCCCCTATACGCGAGACTACAGAAAGAGACACGATACAAACCTCTCTTATCGCCGTCCACGCACAAGAGACTTCTCCTGGAGTGATGGCTCTTACAACCCTAGACACTCACCTAGGCATACAAACTTTGGGAAGGCCCGATCATACCACGGCACGTACTCAAACCAGCGTTACACATCCAACGGCAGGTACAGACACCAGGATCAATGGGCTAACCCCAGAACACACTACAATGATGAATTCCCAGCAGAATCACACAGTCGAAACTACAACTATGACTATGGATACCACCCCAATGAAACATGGTAATACCTCGTCTCCTGCTGTTGCTGTTACTGCTGCCGATGTGAAAGTTACTTGTAAATATAATGATAGATTATCTGTCGTACATATAAATGCACAATCCCTGTTATCCCATATACTAGAAATTGAACATATGCTTGTACAAGAAAATATTGATGTTCTTTGCATTAGCGAATCATGGCTGTATCCGTCAATTAATAATGCATTTATTAATATTCCTTCATATAATATTTATCGCTATGACAGTGGTAGAGGTGGAGGTGTATGTTTATATGTTAAAAATTATTTGAAGGCCACTGAACTAAATCTTGAAACTGAGAAGCACGAAGGAGTGGAAGATAAATGGATCTCTGTCCAACATAAAAAGTTTCCTTCTATTATCATAGGCTGCGTGTACCGCCACCCCAAAGCCTCGGTAACCTCTTTTAGCTATATTTTGGACGTTTTTAAGGAGATAATTTTAAAAAACAAACCAGTTTTTATATATGGCGATTTTAATGATGATCAACTAAAAAGAGAAAAAAAAATGAGTAGACTTATTAAGAATTTAAATCTAGAACAGATTATAAATAAACCAACTAGAATCACTCCCACTTCAGTTTCCCAAATCGATCTAGTTATAACAAACTCCAAACATATGATAATTAAGTGTGACGTAATGCCAAGCCCTATAGCAGACCACGAGGAAATTGTAACGTCCCTAAATATTCGCAAACCAAAGAGACAACCAATCTTTAAAACATTCAGATGCTTAAGAAATTATTCACAAGAATTACTTTGTAGTTTACTTATGAATGAAGTACATAAATTAAATGAAATTCTATATACCGATAATATTAATACACAAGTAAATATTTTAACCAGTGTCTTATCATCATGTATAGATCGATGTGCACCACTCGTGACAAGAGAAATATTTCGTCCCCCCGCTCCTTGGATAACAGATGACATAAAAAACATTATGAAAGAAAGAGACAAACTACAAAATGAAGTAAAACTACAAAGAGATAATATCCCTTTAAGAGAAAAGTTTACAGAGCATAAGAAACAAGTAAAATCATTATTAAGTAACAGTAAGAAACAGTATTACAAAAATGAATTTCAAAACGCTAATGGCAATATCTCTGATACATGGAAAATTGCTAAAACCATGCTTTCCAATAACTGTAATAAAAGTAGTAAAATATCAATTATACCCGATGAGGTAGATGTAAGTGCTAAAGCAGAAGAGTTCAATAATTTTTTCGCTGAAGTGGGGAAAAAAAACTTTGAAAAAACAAAAAAAGAAATAATAAATGAAATCAATAATAGTAATGGTGGTAATAATAATGATGATGGTAGTAGTAATAATAATAGAAATGTTGATAATGGTGTAAATAATAATGATGGTGGTAGTAATGGTAATGATAATAGTGATGATGGTAGTAATAATAATAATAATGTTCAAGAACATAGTGCATTCAATAGAAGTAATGATGTCTTTAACCCTACTACAGTAGATTGTAATACAGTAATCTTAGTAATAAAAAATCTGAAAGACTCTAATGCATATGGATCAGATGGAATTTGTTTTCGTTTTATTAGAGATTCATTATTTGTAATAGCTTATTATCTGACGGTAATAATCAATACTTCCATAGTTACCAATATCTACCCAGATTTATGGAAAAATCCCCATGTAATTCCTGGTTTTAAAAATGGAAATCCTGACGACGTCTCTAACTATAGACCAATCTCTTTACTACCAATTTTATCAAAGATACTTGAAAAGATTGTTGCAAATCAGTTAAGTGAGTTTCTTGAAAAAAATAAACTTATTGCAAAAAGTCAACACGGTTTCAGGCCAAAATTATCAACTGAAACTGCCTTATTGAAAATATCAGATGAAATATACAAAAATATAGATAATAAGAAAATATCATTGCTACTACTACTCGATCTTTCTAAAGCTTTTGATAGTGTACACCATACCATTCTATTAG
>JAXCGZ010005828.1:92500-107500 GCA_037179515.1 Halocaridina rubra
GTATGTATGCATGCATGCATGTATGTTTGTATGTATGTATGTATGTATGTATGTATGCTTTTATGCAAGCAAAATACAGGAAACAACGACGTGCCTTAGCCCATACTAGCATATTAGCGAGCCATCTCCATAGGTAACTGATTTATAAAAGAGAGATCCACTATATACGCAATTGATGCAACCTGATGAAAAAGAGCAATAATCAATTCAAGATATGAAAATTTGATACTTGAAAACAGTTTCTTTATTATTATTATTATTATTATTATTATTATTATTATTATTATTATTATTATTATTATTATTATTATTATTATTGTTATTATTATCATTGTCATTATAATTATTGTTATTATTATTATTATTATTATTATTATTATTATTATTATTATTATTATTATTATTATTATTATTATTATTATTATTATTATTATTATAATTATTATTATTATTATTATTACTATTAGTTATTATTATCATTATCATTATAATTATTGTTATTATTATTATTATTATTATTATTATTATTATTGTTATTATTATTATTATTATAATTATTATTATTATTATTATTATTATTATTATTATTATTATTATTATTATTATTATTATTATTGTTGTTGTTGCTGCTGCTGCTGTTGTTGTTGCTGCTGTTATTGATGCTGTTGTTATTGTCGTCGTAGTCGTTTTTGTTACTATAATTATTACTAATATTATAATTGTTGTTGTTGTTGTTGCTAGTGTCGTTATTGTTGTTGTTGTTATCATTATTACCTTTGTTGTTGTTCTTGCTACTGCCGTGTACTGGCTGTATTTAATAATGAATCTTGTGATTTTTTCCCCCGTCTTGGTACCCAATTTTGAGCGCAAGTTCCTTTGCTGTTAAACTTTTTCACTTTGATTACTTTTGGATTTATTTATGGTAAATTTCTGTGATTACACCTCTCTACCTTTCGAAGTTAATTTTTTTTCTGTTGTTTTTATGTGTTTTAAGCGAATCTATACTTCGAAGCCTAGCTTAACCTTACTTAACATAACTTAAGCTAACCTACAAAACCTGACCTAGCCTAACTTATTCCAACCTAACTTTGGCTAACTTACCTAACCAAACCTTACTTAACTTAATCCAATGTAACCTAACCTAACATAGCCTATTCAAAGCTAACCTAACCCAAAAAAACGAGTAAGATACGATATCTTTTAGGGTCACAAGAATTCAAAACGCGTCAAAATCATACAATAATATTACCAAAAAAAAAACTCCCACTTACACCGCATTAGATGGATGGGGATGTTCTGAGTGTAATTGTAAAATAAGACCTTAGTTTTTATTTTTTTATTTACGAAGTAATTGAATTATCTATTTATCCTGTAGATCATTTACTATACCAGATTACTTTTATCATAAGTTTTTTTAATAGATTGCTGCTATTTTTTTTTTCCTATGTAAATTTATTTATTGTTCATTTTCTTTGTGTCGCACCTACGGTGTTGTGGTCGTGTTTTATAAATTACTTACCTCTGAATATGGGCAGGTAAATATGCCCGTAAGAGCAATGATACACAGCTATTTCCTATTTATCTCTTTGTAATAATAATAATAATAATAATAATAATAATAATAACAATAATAATAATAATAATAATAATAAAAATAATAATAATAATAATAATAATAATAATAATAATAATAATAATAATAATAATAATAATAATAATAATAATAATAATAATAATAATAATAATAATAATAATAAAAATAATGAAAATAATGTAAATGATGATGATGATAATAATAATAATAATAATAATAATAATAATAATAATAATAATAATAATAATAATAATAATAATAATAATAATAATAATAATAATAATAAATGGCATAAGCACCTAAGGGAAAGGTTTTCCTGAAATTCAGTAGGATGGAATGAAAATATAATGACGAAAAATCATAAGGAACTTCAAGAATCTCCCCCCTCTTCCTCTTCTCCCTACCTCCTCTATCCCCTCTCCTTTCCCCCCTTTTCCGTATTCTCCCTCTCACCCCGTCACTCTTCAAAAAACTGACATGAAAGTTTTTCCAAAGGTCTCTCTCTCTCTCTCTCTCTCTCTCTCTCTCTCTCTCTCTCTCTCTCTCTCTCTCTCTCTCTCTCTATCTATCTATCTATCTATCTATCTATCTATCTATCTATCTCTCACTCTCTCTCTTTCTCTCATTCCTTTTCCTCTTGGTGGAAAAAATAAGAAAATAAGATATTAAAAAGAAATTTTTTACTTAATCTCTAAAAGTGTATAACGAGTGGGAAGAAACCTATTAAGGGACTTCTTAAAGAAAAAAAAAAGGAATAATTTTGAGGATTTCTTAATTACTCTTATGTTAATTACCTTTTACACTAATTGCTCTTTTTTATGTTGATTACGCTTTTCCAGAAAAGATTTGTAAAAAGATTTTTTAACGCCATCATGGATTTTCTCTTTTAAAGTTGTTCGACTTCATTTTCTCTCTCACTTTATCTATCTATCTATCTATCTATCTATCTAGCTGGCTATTACTATATCCATCTATTCATCTATCTCTCGAGTGATATATATATATATATATATATATATATATATATATATATATATATATATATATATATATATATATATATATATATATATATATATATATATATATATATATATATATATATATATATATATATATATATATATATATATATATATATATATATATATATAAATATATATAAATATATATATATATATATATATATATATATATATATATATATATATATATATATATATATATATATATATATATATATATATATATATATATATATATATATATATATATATATATATATATATATATATATATATATATATATATATATATATATATATATATATATATATATATATATATATATATATATATATATATATATATATATATATATATATATATATATATATATATATATGAATAGATAGATAGACAGGCAGACAGACAGACAGAGATTATGAAGCAGACTCAGCCGAGTATGTTGGACTGGAACAGCGTAGTGAATGAATACGAGCTCTAGTTGAGCACAATGAAAATTGAGTGCCTGGTATTTGGTTAGACGGAACGGAGATGAAGACCCATTGATAATTGCTGATTAGGACATAAAAAGAACTGAGAGCTTTGTTTACTTTAGTAGCAACTTAGTGGTTGCTAATCTTATTGAGACTGAACTGATGATAGACTATGCTGGTAGTCCTGGAACGTTGGTGTACTTTATCCTTATCTGAGAGAGGAAAACATGCCTATAAAAGGAAAATCTGCACATCTATTCATTCATATAAAAACCTGTCCCGATATTTATAAATGAAAAGTGGATAACGAAAGAAGGATTGAAAAGTGAAGTACAGTGCCTGGCTAAACTATATAATTGGCCAAAAGAGACTTGGATATCTTTGTTGATGCCCAAGCTGTCAGGAATATCTTTGCGAACGGTACGTGCATTAAAAGACATAGCTGCTTATTATTTTGTCAAAGAAGCAATTCTGCACGCCCACTACGTTAATCCTGATAGCTACAGAGAGTAATTCAGGTTGCTTAAGAAGGAGAATCATACTTTACTAGTCTCGGAAAAGTTGAGATATCATTATCAATAGTTATCCACCTACTGAAATATGTAGTGGAGAGACCAGAGACTGAGCTTAAGAAACTTGCTTAATGGGCGGACGGCCATCCACTTCTTAGTTCGTAGAATCAAGATAAAAAAAAAAACAAATTTCTAATGGACCATTCTTTGCAAAAGAGACCAAACCTCCTGAGTGAAACCACTGAGGAAACAAAGTAGCTCTTCTTCAGTGTCCCTACTCTGTGCCTATTGTAAAAAACTTGGACGTACCATATTTCAGTATAAGAATCCCAGGTGTAGGGTATCGAAGCAATTCCAGATTCAGACGGTTACTTAAACGAGAAATGCCATTCATCGTTCCTCATCCAGTAGTTGCCTTCAGCAGTGCCAAAATACCTTGGTTGCAATACGAGCCTCAACGAATGCATCCCCAACAACCACAGCGACAGCAGCAATAAGTTCTAAAAGCCACTGCACCCCAGCAGGATGCAACCATTACCCCAAAGTCGGCAGGACACCATCAAACACAAATTCCAACCAAGTCTCCTCTAAAACCTATTACATCTCAATTCATAACGCAGCCCATGCCTGGTACAAGTCAGCAGAAGCCTCCATAGCAAGACTTGCCCCAGAATGAACCAATGATTGGTTCCACTCTGCTTGCTGCCACTATAACTTCATCTTCTTCTAAGATATCCCATCCAACTTTGGCCATTCCATAATCCAAGCCTCGGACACACTCCTCGGGAATACCACCTTCTCGGCAGATACTGCAAACAAGACTAATTTTCCAGAGTCTAGCCATGCCACAGAAGCCAACACCACCACAGCAAGCTAATTCATTACCAATTCCAAGTTCATCACATCAAAGGAACCAATATCATCCTCTCAAGACTCCCTTTAAAGAGGTCTCTCCTAATAAGATCACCTCTTCCCGAAAATCCTGCAGAGGTCTTACATGGGTGGGGTATCTTACACTCCAACTCTCCTCTCCTCTGTAATAAAGACTCGAAAGGATCAATTAACCTTAATTACCCAACTCCAGGTGGCTGGGTAATTAATAATCAATGACAGTGAGACTTCCGTCAACCTCAACTTCAGACTACTTTCGAAAAGGAGTTTACCTTTTCCGCTACAATGAAGCCAAAAAAACACTTCGGTCTTATCAAGTCTAGGAAAGACTTCAAAATCATCCGCTTTAGAAGAGACTCCAGATTTATTAACTCCAGAAGAGACTTCAATCTTCTCAGTTCTACAATGGACTCTTGTATCGACTGATCTAGAAGACACCTCATTCTCGTCATCTCTAAAAATGACTCCTGTGTCGTCAACTCTATAAAAGACTCCTGTATCGTCAACTCTAGAAAAGACTCCTGTATCATCAGCTCTAGAAGTCACTTTAATATAGCCAATTCTAGAAATTCTTTCAGCATCATCAACTCTATAGACTACTCGTACACCTCAGTATCCTCTGCTGTAGAGCACACTTCGGTCTAAGGATCTCAAGCAAGCTTCTCTTTCTAAAAACCACCACATATCAAACACTGACAGCTTCAATCGGATCTTAGGATCTCAGTACAGTCATTAATTATACGGAGTATTTATATAAACAATATTAGCTGCCTCTGTGTGATCATTGTCAAATATCTGAAAATAATAAACATTGTAAATATTGTATGCGTCCACGACTCTGAGGCGGCAGGTCGAGGGTTCGCGCCCCGTCACGGACTGAGGTTAGTAAGGGCATACACTCAGTGTAACGATTACATCTGCCAATACAAGTCCTTTGCAAGAAGGCAACCGTCCTAGCCCTTAGTAGAAAAGGGAGTTCGTGACGTAAAACCGAAACCAAACTCATATGATTGTTATTTGGTGTATGATTAATAGTTAGATAATTATAAGCGGTAATAAATATGTAATTTACTGATTGATTTTAATGTTTGGGGCAAGTGTTTATGGCTATTTTAAGTCAATAAATATATTTTTGTAATATGAGGGGGAAGAGGAGGAGGAGTCGGCTAAGTCGACTAAAAGGAATGTATTTTTCTTCTCCCCAAACTGTTTTCCTTTTTTGATGTCGGCTACCCCCCAATTAAAGGGGGAAACAGCCAAGGTATATGTATGTATGTATTTTCCTCCTTCTGACTCAAGGGTTTGGTTTGACTCTACCACTCTCCCTGCATCGCATCATAAAATCTAATACTCAGAATTCGGAATTTTTAGTGCTAAGTGCAGATATACCTCATTAATATATATATATATATATATATATATATATATATATATATATATATATATATATATATATATATATATATATATATATATATATATATATATATATATATATATATATATATATATATATATATATATATATATATATACATATATATATATATATATATATATATATATATATATATATATATATATATATATATATATATATATATATATATATATATATATATAGATATATATATGTATGTATATATATATATATATATATATATATATATATATATATATATATATATATATATATATATATGTATATATATATATATATATATATATATATATATATATATATATATATATATATATATATATATATATATATACATATATGTATATATATATATATATATATATATATATATATATATATATATATATATATATATATATATATATATATATATATATATATATATATATATATATATATATATATATATATATATATATATATATATATATATACATATATATATATATACATATATATATATATATATATATATATATATATATATATATATATATATATATATATATATATATATATATATATATATATATATGTATATATATATATATATATATATATATGTATATATATATATATATATATATATATATATATATATATATATATATATATATATATATATATATATATATATATATATATATATATATATATAATACTATTGTATCTGCCTTTACATCTGTATATTCCAATTAGAGACGATATAAGATTTCAGAAAGGAAACTTTCTATGTGAAAGAAATCAGTAAAAAAAATAAGCAATAACTTACCAAGACACTTAAACTGTTACTTACGTATTATTAATCTATGAACGAACAATTAATCTATAATGAACATTTAAGAGAATTGCTTTCTTTTTTGCAAAATACACACTTATACATTCAAATAATACACTCGCGGTGTATGCATTGAAACAAATATTCTACTTTTCAAATTACGATTAAACTTTGTCTGGAAACGCGTAAAAGCAAAAAAGTTAATTTTTCTCTTGAATAAAGATGCGTCCATTGCTTTGAATTTTCTTCTACTGTTTAGTTTTATTAAGACCTAGACTAACTCTTTATCAGTCTGGGCAACAGAGCTATACAAAAGATAGTAAAAAGTATGTACTGTTTGCATTATGTAATTAAGGGATTCTGATCGCTGTACAAGAGGTAATCCTCTCCCTAACTATTCCATCCACCAGAAGAGCAGCTGTTGTGTAGATCTTGCAAAAAGTATATGGTTAAAAAAATATTTAACCTATAATATTATTATTTTTATTATTGTCATCATCATCATCATTTTTTATTTTTTTTATGATTGTGACACCAGAACGGGCCAAAAATATAAAATAAAACAGCCCTCATCAGGTCTGGGCACGAAGAACATAAAATAAAGAGAAACAGAAATGGAGAGTGTTATGACTTGTCAGATGTGAAGGGATAATATGAGGTGTGCAACGAATATCCAAGAATATTCAGCGTTGATGTATGCACAGAAAAAGAACCGTAACTGAAGGAAGACTTAACATCGAACTGTCCTGGACAGCCCTATTTAAGTTCAAAAAACCTTCAGCTGTAGTATCGCAACGGGCGGCTGATGCCATGGGCCAACCTACTAGACCTAAATAATTGTCATCCTCATAATCACGATTATAATATCATGATGATGATCACGATGATGATGATGATGATAATTACGATTATAATGAGGGTGATGCTCATGATCTTGATGATGGTGATGATAGTGATAATGATCATGATGATCATGATCATTATCATTATGATAATGGTAATGATCATGATAAATAATTATCATTTTCAATCATGATCATTATTATGATCAGTATCATAATGATAGTGATCATGAGCATGATGAACATGATCATAATCATGTTGATCATAATCATAATCGTGATCACCATGATCATGATCATGATCATTAGTATTTATTATTTATTTATTATTTATTAATTATTAATTAGTTATTATTTATTATAATTTATTATTTATTAATTTTGGAGTGTTGATTTCTAATTAATAATTATTATTTATTATTTATTAATTGTTGTTGTTGTTGTTGCTGTTGATCATTATTAGTTGATTTGATTCATTAGATATGATTTGATTTATTTGATTTGATTTGATTTATTAGATATGATTTGATTTTATTTGGTATAATTTATTTGATTTTATTTGACTGATTTTATTCGATTTGATTGATTTGATTTCTTTACTTGGCTTGATATCGTCGATTTGCTTTGAATACATTTATTTTATTTTATTTCATTGATGTGCTTTGATTAATTTGATTTATTTAATTCATTTTATTTATTTGGTTTGAGTGATTTTATTTGATTGATTTGATTAGATCTACTTGATTTATTTGATTTTTGATAACTTGATTTTATTCAATTTAATTTAATTATTCTGATTTACTTTATATGATTTGATTTATTTTATTTTATTGATGTTACTTGATTTTATTTTATTTATTTTAAATTTATTTATTTGATTTCCTTTGATGAATTTCATTTCATTGATTGATTTATTTGATTTGATTCATTTTCTTTATTTGGTTTGATTTATATGTTTTGTTTGATTTAATTTGATTTAGTTTAATTCATTTGAGCTGATTAAATTTGGATTTATTTGTTCATTTCGTTTTATTTATTTTGTTTGGTATAAATTATTTCTTCGATTTATTTATTTATTTATTTTATTTATTACTAATGATTTGCTTTATTTACTTACTTAATTTTTTCACTTATTTATTAACTATAATGAATAAATTTTGTCTAATTGCATTTATTCTATTTATGTGCTAATTACTTATTTATTATATTCATTTATTATTTATTTTTATTTATTTTGGTAATTTATTTTTCTATTTTTAATTTTTTGTAGTTTATTTTATTTTATTTATTCTATGTTATTTATTTTATTTTATCAATTTTATGTTATTTATTTCATTCTACTTATCTTATTTTACTTTTCATTTTATTTATTTTCATATTTTCTATATTTTTTGTTTTATCTTTTTTCTTATATCTATTTTACTTATTTAATTTTAATATTATTTTATTAATTTATTATATTTTACTTATTTGCTTTATCTTTTTCATTAATAGCTATTAATTATTTTTGCTATTTTTAATTACTATATGTATTTTATTCATTTACTTCATTTATTATATAGACTTTATTTTATATCATTTATTTTATTTGATATATTTATTTAATTTATTTTATTAATATATTATTTATTTATTAATTTATTACTTTAAATTTGTTTCATTTCATTTATATCATTTTTTATTCTATTCATTCTATTTTATTTGTTTTATTTTTATAAAATTTATCTATTTTATTTATCTAATTTTTTATATTATTTACTTGCTTTTTCTATCTTTTTATTTTATTTCCATCATATTATTTATTTTAAATTAAACATTTTTTATTGTCCTTTAGTTTATTTGTCTTATTTATTTATTCTATTTAATTATATACGATTTTTAATGTAATTAATTTTTTATTTATTTTGTTTATATACTTAGTTAGATATATAATCTATTTATATGTTTACTCTTTATTTATTTCATTTTCATTTATTTTGTTCATTATATTGACTTTATTTTATTTATTAAATTGAGTTTATTTTATTTATTTATTGTATCTATTTATTCTATTTATACACTTTTTACTTTATCAGCTTAGTTTATTTATTATTTTTGTTTTTATCTTATTTTATCTTATGCAACTTTATTTTATTTATTCTATTGTATAGATTTTAATTTACTAATTAATTTTATTTAGCTATTTATTTATTTATTTATTTAATTCATTTCATTGTATTCTATTTTATTTATTTATTTACTTATTTATTTATTGCTCTATTTGCTCCTTTATTTATTAAATTTTAGTTTATATATTTTAATTTACATGTATATTTTATGTTAATTTTAGTCATTTTTTAATTTATTTAATTTTATTTTTTTTATATACTTTATTTTAAGAATTGTGTTTGTTCTATTTCATTTATCTATTCCATTTATTTTACTTATTTTTAATTCATTTTATTTATTTCTTTTGTTTCACTTTTATCCTTTTTTATTTTGTTTATTTTCTTATGTTATTTATTTTGTAATTTTTTTATTCTTTTATTTTTTGTTTTCATTTTATTTATTAATTTTGTTTATTTTATATTATTGCCTTTATTTTATAATACCTTGACGCCTCCCAGGAGGTTAAAACAAGGGGGTCATTCCCAGTCCCCTCTTCCCGTCCACTTTTAGTCGCCTCTTACGACACGCAGGGAATGCATTGGGGCCATTCTTTGATGCTGCGCCAGTAGGGTGTCAGGGATTGAAAGGGGAAGAGTGAGAGAAGGTGTGGCATTATTGCTGAGTGAATGGATGGTAAATAAGGTAGTGGAATGGAAGGAAGTGTCATCTAGGCTAATGTGGGTGAGGGCTAGAATAGCTAGGGAGTGTTGGGCTTTTGTTAGTGCGCATGGGTCAGGATGTGAGAGAAGTGAGGAAGAACGGGATGAATTCTGGAATGAGTTACCTAGGTGTGTGGATGGTCCGAGTAGAAGGAACTATGTAGTTGTGTTGGGTGACTTGAATGCCAGAGTGGGTGATGGAAAGGTAGAAGGTGTTGTAGGAAAGTATTGGGTATCAGGTGGGAATGAGAGTGGCAAGAGACTGCTAGATATGTGTGTGGAGCAAGAGTTGGTGATAGGTAATAGTTTTTTCAACAAGAATTTAATATATAAGTATACATGGATGACAGTGGCAAATGGAAGCGTGAAAGAAAGAGCATTGATGGAATATGTGTTGGTAGCAAAGAGCATGATTGGTAGAGTGAAAGATATGCATGCATTTAGGGGTGTGGCTGCTGGGATGTCTGATCATTTTTTGGTTGAAGCAAAAGTGGTAGTAGCAAAAGAGTGGGGAAATAGAGTGGGGGGATGTCGAAGGGAAATGGTGACGGTGGAATAGTTGAAAAAGCCAGAGAAGAGACAGGAATATCAGGACAGGTTGAAAGGGGTATATGACAGGGTGAAAGAAAGAGAAGTTGGGGAGTTAGAGGAGGAATGTGGGTTGATGAAAGAATGTTTTGTGGGACATGCAAGTGATGTGTGTGGAAAGAGGTTTGTTGGAGGTGGCATGAAGAGAGGAAATGAGTGGTGGAATGAAGGGGTGAAAATGAAGGTGGAAGAGAAAAAGAGGGCCTTTGAGAAATGGCTGCAGTGTGACAGTATGGGGAAGTATGAAAGATATAGCGAGAAAAATGTGGAAACCAAGCGGAAGGTAGAGGAAGAGAAGAGGTTGGCAAATGTTAGGTGGGGACAGGATTTTAGTAGGCCATATGAGGAGAATAAAAAGAAGTTTTGGAAAGAAGTGAAGAGAGTAAGGAAGGGTGGATCGAGGATGGAAGAGACGGTGAAAGATGTGAATGGACAGATGGTAAGAGGGAACGATGCAAGGAAAAGATGGGCAGAATATGTTGAGTGCTTGCTGAATGTTGAGGATGATAGAGAGGCAGCTATAGTGGCAGTGGGGGGGGTCAAGTGCCAGTAATGGGAGATGCAATGAGAGAGAGATTACAAGAGAGGAGGTGAAAAGGGCATTGTTTGAAGCGAAAGCAGGTAAAACACCTAGAATGGATGGTGTGGGAGCGGAGATGTTGAAAGAAGGGGGTGTGACTGTATTGGAAAGGTTAGTGAGAGTGTTTAATATATGCTTTATGTTGTCAATGGTGTCAGTGGAATGGGTGATTGCTTGTATAGTGCCCCTATACTAAGGTAAGGGAGATGTGTATGAATGCAGTAATTTTAGGGGTATAAGTTTGTTGAGTGTGGTAGGAAAAGTGTATGGTAGGATACAGATTTATAGGATTAGGGCTAAAGCAGAAAATGTGATTGCGGAAGTGCAGAGTGGTTTTAGGAGAGGTAGAGGTTGTATAGATCAGATTTTTATACTTGGGCAGTTATGTGAGAAATATTTAGCAAAGGGTAAGGATGTGTATTTTGCAATTTTGGATCTGGAGAAAGCGTATGATAGAGTTGATAGAGAGGCAATGTGGAATGTTTTGAGGTTATATGGAATGTATGGTAAACTGTTGCATGCAGTGAAGACTTTGTATGAGGGCAGTAGGGCTTGTGTTAGGGTAGGGAATGAAGTGAGTGAGTGGGTTCCAGTGAGTGTGGGACTGAGACAGGGATGTGTGATGTCACCATGGCTGTTCAATTTGTATATTGATGGAGTCGTAAGAGAGGTGAATGAGCGAGTGTGTGGTCGAGTTTGAGAATGGTAGATGGGGATGATAACGAGTGGGAGCTGAATCAGTTACTGTTTGCAGAGTATACTGTGGTGGTGGCAGATTCACAGGAGAAGCTGTGTCGGTTAGTGTCAGAATTTGGAATAGTGTGTGAGAGAAGGAAGTTGCGAGTGAATGTGGGAAAGAGTAAGGTTATGAGGTGTACAAGAAATGAGGATGGTGTTGGATTGAATGTTATGTTGAATGGAGAGACACTTGAGGAAGTTGATCTGTTTAAGTGTTTAGGCTCGTTTATAGCTGCAAATGGTGGAGTGGAAGCAGATGTGTGAAATAGAGTGAATGGCAGATGTAAAGTGTTGGTGCATTGAAAGGAGTGATGAAGAATAGAGGGTTGGAAATGAATGTTAAGAGAGTTTTGTATGAAAAAGTGGTTGTGCCAACTGTGATGTATGGATCTGAGTTTTGGGTTTTGAAAGTAAGAGAGACACGAAAACTAAATGTGTTTGAGATGAAATGCCTGAGGAGTATAATTGGTATATATCAGTTGGATAGGGTTAGGAATGAAGTGGTGAGAACAAGAATGGATGTGAGGAGAGAAATTGCTGCCAGAGTAGATATGAATGTTCTGAGATGGTTTGGCCATGTGGAAAGGATGGATGATGAAAAACTGCTGAAAAAGGTGATGATTGTGAGAGCTGATGGGAGAAATGCTAGAGGGAGGACTAGGTTTTGGTGGATGGATGGAGTAAGGAGAGCCCTGAATAATAGGAGGATGGATGTGAAGGAAGCAAGTGAGCGTGCTAGGAATAGGAATGAGTGACGATCGATTGTGACGCAGCTCTGATGGGCATCTGCTGTTACCACGGGGCTGCATATTGCAGAGGTAGCCCTATGGTAGGGGCAGTAGGGGAGTTGGCAGTTGTGAAGCGACACATGTTGTGGAAGAGCCGGGATGAAGGGCTGTGGCACTCCAGCAGTGCCATCTGAACGGTCGCTAGCTCCCTTGTCATTGCCCATAGAGGAAAGTAATCCCCTCATTGTTTTCGTTTTTTGGTGTCGGCTACCCCCCAATTAAAGGGGGAAACAGCCAAGGTAGATA
Organism: Halocaridina rubra; assembly: GCA_037179515.1. Taxonomy (NCBI): domain Eukaryota; kingdom Metazoa; phylum Arthropoda; class Malacostraca; order Decapoda; family Atyidae; genus Halocaridina; species Halocaridina rubra. The sequence goes on from JAXCGZ010005828.1 coordinate 105,847, forward strand.
GATAGATTTTATTATAATTGCTTTTTGTTTATAGTTTATTTTTTATTTCATTTATATATTTAATTTATTCTTTATATTTTATTTTGTTTATTTATTTCATTAAATAATTTTATTTGTGTTATTTCATTTATTATATTTTACATATTTTACTTTAATTATTTCAATTCTTTAATTATTTTATTTGCTTATTTTATTTTAAAATTTATTCATTTATTTATCTATATATTTTTCTTTTGTATTTTTATTTAATTTCATTTAGCTGATTTATTAATTCTATTTATTTACTTTTTCTATGTATTTTATTTAGTTTTCTTTATTTTCTTATTTTATTTATTTTTTATTTACTTATTTTATCTTTTTAAACCTTTCTTAATTCTATTTTATTTTATTTATGCTATTTTATATCATTTATTTCATTTTCATTATTTTTTTTGCTTCTTTATTCTATTCAATTATTTCATTTATGTTACTTATTTCATTTTTTTCATTTTATATATATTAATATATATGTTTATTTAATTTTATTTGTTAATTTTCTTTATTAATTTCTTTGATTTTATATCTTTTCTCACATTCAGTTTGATATATATTTCATTGTATTTATTTAATTTATTTGCTGTATTTTTTATCTATTCTATTTTTGCATTTATTTTATATATGTTATATTACCTTATTTTATTTTATTTGTTTATTTATTCACTTTATCTATTCTATTTTATTATTAGTTATTTTATTTTATTTTGTTTTAATTATATTATTTATTTTTATATATTTTATTTTATGTTATTTTATTTCTTTAATTTTATTTTTTTATATTATTTATTTTTTTATTTATTTTTTTATTCATTCTTTGATTTTATTTTATTTATTTTACAGTTATTTATTTTATTTATTATTTTCATTTCATTTTAGTTATTTATTTCATTTATTTCATTTTCTATTCATTTTATTCATTTTAAATATTTATATTATTTATTTAGTTTTATGTATTTGTTTTATATTTAGTCATTTTATTTTATCAATTTTATTTATATATTGTTTTTATATTTTACTTATTTCATTAGTTTCTGTTATTTATTCATTTTATTTACCCGAAAAGGAAATGAAATTTCTGAGCAGTTAATAGATGGAAATAGCATCAGAGGGGACTGGATGCATAACACATGTCTCAAAACACCATGCATCAAAAATTCCTCTGTTTTTTTCCTAAGTATTCTTGTCCTCCTCCCTCAGAGAGTATATATATATATATATATATATATATATATATATATATATATATATATATATATATATATATATATATATATATATATATATATATTTTTTTTTTTTTATGAGTGTGACACCGGGACAGGGAGAAACTGTCCTCATCAATAAAGGCCTGGGCACGAAAAAATACCAAGACAAAGGAAAATATAAAGGTTAAGGACAAGGCAGAGACGAGGTAATGTCACACAAAGGAAAACGACAGACAGAAAGAAACAGTCAAAGTACAGAGGACCCAGAGATATGGAGGACTAGGCTTTAAGATGACAATAAATCTGCTTTTTGAAGGAAGAAAGGTCATAAAAATTGGGAAAGACAGAAGGAGGAAGAGAGCTCCAGAGTCTGCAGGTGGATGGGAAGAAGTAGTTGCTGCACCGACCAATCC
>JAXCGZ010005829.1:0-52500 GCA_037179515.1 Halocaridina rubra
ATTTTCTTTAGTGCCCTTACTCATCCTTCCCAGTTGCAGCAATAATTGTTTCCTTCTCTCCACTACAGTCTTTTCTCACCTTGGATCAGAGTGACTCCATGACATGTTACAACACATTATTTTTCAGTTTCAGTTTTCTTCCTTTCAGCAGTGTTCATTTTAATAGTACTAATATATTGTAATGATACAGTTTTTATATTCTGTTAAATGGACCTTCCCTTGTGCATCACCTATTTCTCCATTACTTTTATGCTCCCTATCATGTGTTAATTGTTTCCATCTCTTTATTACTATATTGGTTCATGGCCATCAGCATATTTATGACTGCTCATTTGATTAGAAATAAACTCTTCAATCTTATATATATTTTGCTTACATTTTCATGTTTACTGCATATCATTTCATTTTCTTTTCCACATCCTCTCGTAGAGGCCTCCCTTCATACTATTCCAAACTCTTCTACTTGTCTCTCCAACTGTGTCAGTGTCATCTACAAGCATCATCTTGATAATTTCCGAGCTCTTACCCCTGTTCTTATCAGTCTTTCCTTTCTTCCTCTAATATCTTACCTCTGTAGCTCTAATCATATCAACAAACTATTATCTTTTATAATCATTTACACAATACCTCTAATACTGTGCACTGGCGGAATACACCATAATATGCTTATCTTTCCACCCTGTGCTGAATCTTTATCAAAATGCCTACCCATTCTTACCAAGCATCTAATACATTGCCATCATGGAAAACGTTTGGTGCACATAATATGTAAAAAGTTGTAGCTAGAAAGGAAGATATGGAAGTACATATGAAAGAGAACTTATGAAATGGATTTGCCATAAGCAGAAGAAATATGGAAAGAGCACAAAAAATCTAAAATTATCTATACTATCACTGTTACTTATTGTCTGGGGTTGCAATTTACTATCATTATATGGCAGATAGAGTAACTGTAGCTGGTACAATGAACCTTAATAATACTTTAATAGCAGTAGTTGCACTAAACTTAATGCTCCATAATAAGAGTAATTTATGCTCACTCTCATTTGTATAGCCCCTATAATTTGCTGCTTACGTTTGAATAACTAATCTATATATACTATCCCATTACCCTGCTTATGTTATTAAGCTGAGATTTTCTAGTTATTGATACACTTTTAAGAACAAGGGGTCCTCTGTTTACCAGATTCCCAACCTACTACGTTTCGTGTGGTTTTTTTTTCTGAGTGCGACACAGAGACAAGAAAATTGCCCTCATCAATAAAGGCCTGAGCACGAAGAAAACATTAAGATGAAGAAAATGTAAAAGGTGAAGGACAAGGTAGAGATGAGGTAATGATACACAATAGAAAATGGACAGACTGAAAGAATAGTCAAAGTACTGAGGACCTATAGATATGGCAGGAATATGCCCTGAGATGACGATAGATCTGTTTGTTGAAGGAAAATAGGTCATAAGAATTAGGAAAGACAGAAGGAGGAAGAGATTTCCAGTGCCTGGAGGTAGATGGAAAGAAGCAGTCACTGCATCGACCAAGCCTCGAGCTACAAATCTCCGCACAATACCTGTGAGATGAGGCCGATTGGGAAGTGTTATGCAGCCTCGGCAATGGCGGAGGGATATACCGTACAGCAAAGAGAAAGAGAATCCAAATTAAAATTAAGATAGCGTTCATTAATGAGTCTGCTTACTTTAGATTCAACCCTATCAAGGAGATAAGTATATAAAGAAGCACCCCAGATGCTGACGCAGTATTTCATGCAGGGATGGATGAGACCTCTATAGATTTTAAGAACAGTAACTGTATAGAGGAAAAGTAATGACGGAAGCGATATAGCATGTATCTCCCATAAATTATTCAGAAATCATTGTTTTGACCTATGTGGTTTGCGTCGTAAATAGGAACATCACGCGGGAACAGTTTGTTGAACGTGGCGGAAGAATGCATTGCCACGCGGCGTCAGACTGAGTTCCAGCTTGTATGCCATCTTGTTATTGTGCTTATTCACGCTTTCATTTGTTTTGCTTTTTTTATATAATTTGTGGCCTGTATTATGTCTCCCAAGCATAATGGAATGGTTTTTAGTGCTTTGGCTGGATGACCAGTTTCAATGGCGTATCTCAATGAGCCTCATTTTCATGCAGAAAAAAACTAAAAGATTATTTATGGCCATGAAAAGGGAAAAGGGGGAAAGGAGTGAAAGTGAAGACTGTGTGGCCAGTAGAGCTAATTTGCATAACCTTAAGGTGCAAGGTGAAGCTGCTAGTGGTGATGAGAAAGTAGTGAATGATTTTCCTGGTGTGTTTCCTGAGATAATTAGAGAGGGGTGTTACTGGGCTTAACAGTGTTTAATGTAGATGAGTCTAACTTGTTCAGAGAGCGTATACCTAGTTGTACGTACAACACCATGGAGAAGACAACACCAGGCCGTGAAGTCAGCAAGGAGAGACTGACTTTGCAATTTGAGGCTAATGCTCCTAGCAACTGCAAGCTGAAGCCCTTGTTGGTGTACTTGGGCGAAAATCCAAGGGTACTCCAGGACATTTGGAAGGGTCAACTGCTTGTCATCGGGAACTCGAACAAGAGGACCTGGGTAACACTTCAGATTTTTGAGAAATGGTTCATCCACCATTTTGTGCCAGAAGTGGAGTGGTACTGTGCTTCCAAGGGTTTCCCCTTTAAGGCATCGCTAGTGGTGGACAATGCCCCTGGTCACCCTGCCCATTTGGATGACTTTCATCCTAATGTCAAGGTGGTTTATCATCCACCCAATACCACTGCCTTATTATAGCCAATGGATCAGAGTGTCATTGCCTCTTTCTCGGCCTACTACCTCCGAAGTACAATTGCTATGCTCTCAGCGCGACTGAGAAAGACAAAGATTTGAGTCTCAAGAAATTTTGGAAATCTTACAACATTTTTCAAGCTGTCAAAAACATTGCTAATACTTGGGATAAAGTTAAGCAAACGAACTTGAATGGCATATGGACGAAACTGTGTCCCCAGTTTGTGAATGAATTTCATGGCTTTGAGGAGACAGTTGAGGCTGGCACCAAGAACGTTGTTGCCCTGAGTAAGCAGCTTAATTTGGAGGTGGGGGCTGATGATGTCACAGAGTTGCTGGAATCTCATGGAGAGGAGTTATCTACTGAGGACCTCATTCAACTGGAGAAGCAAATGATTGAAGAAGAGAAATAAATTCCAACCCTAGAACCGAAGCTATTTACAAGCAAGGGCTTGGAAGAAAGTTTTGCCCTGATAAAGGAAAGGTTGGCAAAGTTTGAGGCTGAGGACCCCAACACTGCCATGTACACTAAGGTCGCCAAAGGGGTCATGGATGTCCTACTGTGTTACAAGGAAAGTTTGCAGGAGAGGAAGAGGGCATCCTTCCAGACTTGCTTGGAACGTTTCTTCAAGAAGGTAGAAATGCCAGCAACAGATATTGTACTCTCTACCTCAGCTGCCTCTCCAGACTCACCTACCGAAATATCTCCAGCACCTGCTGCAGATTCTTCTGCCTCACCACATTTACCTACCCTAGTCTCTCCAACACCTGGTGCAGGTCCTCCTACCTATTCATTTTCCTCTTCTCAATAAACCTGTCTCTCCTTCCATGTAGTGCCCTTCCAGTGTTCAAGCCAACCACAGGAGTAAAGGTAAGGAATTGTTCTCTATTTTTGTTACTGTTTTATGTCATTATTTTATATTTATGTCCTCCATGTGTGTTTTTAGTGCTAGGTATATCTTCATATGTCATAGACATGTTATGTGTTTATGTCTAAGATTATGAACTTTACTACTACATTAGCAGGGGTGGGTGACGTAGGTACTTATTTAGGTGTGTTCTGATGTACGCGGAAAATTGGGTTACAACACATCTTTGGGAACGAAACTGCATTGTAGGTCGAGGACCCCCTGTATTGTCCACCCCAATCATGGGGACTATCTGTGACACTTAAAACGGTACATTGATAGTCTTTGCAGTGCAACTTTGAAGGAATGCATATGTGCCATTTTGTTACCCAGTGAACTATATAGGAACAAAAGCAGAGAAGTAGATAACCAGTATGCTATAGGTATGTATATTTCTACATCAGAACCAAAATATTAATATTACTCTCATTTCCTGTTAGTTGGGTATGCCAAGAACAGAGCAGTACAGCAGAGCCATGGGCAATATCTTTGCTTCTTTGATTCTGTAAGTACATTCTCTCACTTATTACACCCTGTACATTGTTTGTTTGAAAAACTTGTAAACTTGTGTTCTTTTTGTTTTGAGAACTTTAGGAATAATTAATGCTTAACTCCTAATTTAATATCATTAATACTCTGTCTTTACATGCTTTTGAAAGTAGAACGCCATTATTCAGACTTTAGGTATACTGTAATTGTAACATAATTCTAGAGCAACCAAGCTTTACATTAGAGTTATACATGCACTTATCATATTTTACTCTGAATATATTCTGTGGTAATGTAATTAAATTAATTTTACACAGGATGATGTGATGATGCCAACGAGAGTGCAGAAACAGTATGAAATGGCCTACTTAAACCATAATGCTGTAAGGCTCAGTGTGCGTTTGCTGCAATACTAACAATAATGTAGACCCAAAAACACTATTTCTTGATGCATTCATCCCTTAGGTATAAATAGTATCATTGGTAATACTAGTAATAGCGGTAGGAGATGTTGTTGCTATAGCAAGTTATGCAGATGACCATATTGGAGGTGGAAAATTTATGCCAACTGTGAGTACTTCTTGTATTATAAGTCATGGCTCAAAGATGAATATGAGAATGAAATATTTTGCAGGCACTAACATCTTTATAAGATCTGAAGAAAGAATAGTTAATGAAGAAAGTAAGAAATTAATTTTAATTATCTGCCTAATTTTATCTAAAAATGGGGTCTCCAGTAACATGCATTGCTTGTGTTTGATTGCAGATACAAATGAGCTCTCTAGCCTAAAGCTATTTCTAATGTAGATATCATATTGTTTCCTGTGTAATATTGTCGTAAGACATTTTTTCAATTTTGATTTAAGAAATGGTTATTAATTATTTTATGGTAAAGAGCTATTAGCACTCACACAAAGCCTAATTGGATCAAATATCATTACTCCAACTAAATGGGCCAGCCTTGAAATGTGACTCTATGAAGATAATATATCGATATAACAGCGTTTTTATGTTTGTCTTCATGCATCCTGCCATGTCTCTCTTTGGTGGAGGTGTGGCCAGTCTGAAATGGATTGCTCTTAAATAGAGTTGGGACAGGATGTATATATCCTGCTACATGTTGATGTTGCTGATTTTATTTACGAGCTCTATGTGTGATGGGGACTAATTTCAAGCTCAAGGAGATTTTAGAAGAATATTTCTTCCCATCTTTCTTTTACTTGTTACTAAGCCTCTCCCTCATTTAGTCTGTCTTAGGCAGAGTTAAGACTCTATTGAATTAGAAAACCAGATAGCAGGTGAGTTATGGCTCCAGTGCCATGTATTTCTTTTTTTTTCTTTTCTTCTTTTTTTAAGTGTAACACCAAGGCGAGCAAAGAAATTTGCCTTCATCACACCTGGGCACGAAGAAACATAAAACAAAGAAGAAAAGATGGAGAGTGTTGTCACTTGTCAGATGTGATGGGATAGTAAGAGATGTGTATCGAATATGAAAGAATATTTGGTGTAGATGTAGGCATAGGAAAAGGACCATAACTGACGGAAGACTTAACATAGAGCTGTCCCGGGCAGTCCTATTTAAGTCCAAAAGACCTTCACTTGTATTACTGCAATGGGCAGCTGTTGGCATGGGCTGACCTACTACATGCTGTATTCTCTTACTTTTTCTGTGTCAAACCGATTGTATGATATCATATACTTTGATCTATATTGCACTTGCTGATGCAGTCTGTGTTTAGGCGTTTAAGTTAGTGATAGTGTTACATATAGTGCAAATGCTTTTGTTTTCTTCATCCCAACTTTCCTTCTTGTGGATGCAGTTCGTTTTGCATAGAAATTTAGTTTCATTTTTCATAGTTATGTTTTTATTTTTAGCATATAATAGGTATACTGTGTATACCAGCATGCTCTAGGAGGCACTTAAAAAGGATAAAGAAGTAGTTCATCTCTCCATCCATCTATATCTCTCTCTAGTTAAGGTATAGCCAAGTTCAGAGAATTATGCCCTTCGTTCATTTACTAGATTCCTATTCAGCCCCCTTATTCAATCTCTTTTTGGCAAAGTGAAGAATCACTTGAATTTGATATCCTGATAACAGGAGAGTATTCACTACAGTCATGTATTATCTTATTTTTCATACCAAATTGATTTGTAAGCATTTTATACTCTAGACTACATTATGTTTGTTGATTTTGTGCATTTTACTTGTGTTAATTCAGCGAAAGTGTTATGCATTGTTTTAATGCCCTTGTTTTGTTCATGCCACTGCTTCTGCTGGTGGGTATGGTTTCTTACATGTAGGAACCTTGCTTCTTATTTCATTGTTTTTACCCTATATGTAACTGAAATGTATAATTAAATTGGTATTGCTTATTGAGTCACAGTCTTAGGTTAGCAAGGGCATGCACTCAGCATAAGGATTACATCTGCCAAAACAAATCCTTCGCAAGAAGGCAACTGTCCTAACCCTTGGTAGAAAAGGGAGTCCGTGACGTAAAACCAGAACAACAACAACTGAATGAAATGATAAAGACAAGACACATCAGTAATAATGGAAAAATACTTGGAAAGATAATACTCCGTCACCAGAACCCATCACCCAACATGGTGAATATACTGTATATGTCAAAAAACAAATTTGCCACCGTGAGCAATTTGGCTTAATATTTGTGAAATGTATGTGGTCTGCTTCAAGAATGTCACACATTTATGAGATTCAGTGATTCTTATTACTGTGGTAACAAATATCAAGAGGGAGTGACATTGATCCTGTATTCCAAAATAAGTAGTAAATTTTGACTCAATTTAACAGACCAAACAACTTGTGCCTTCCTTTTTTACTTCATCACACTTGCATTGAACTCTTCCCATGTATTATATTTTCAACCGCAGGCAGCACTATCTTCCCAGCAAGGTGCTCATACTTTATTCTCATCCTCCTTGTAAAGTACATACTTACAGGGAAGACAAGGTAAAGACTGCACACTTCTCAAATTCCTTCTGTCTAAGGAATAGAGTCATGATGAGGATATAATCATATTCTTATTTCAAGGCCTTTCATTATATGTTTCATGGAGAACTCCTGACTGTCTTATGATGAAGCTTGTTTTTCTTGTACTTCTCAGAGAGTTTACAGTCTATTTTGGGCTTTAAGGCGTGATTCGATGAACTATCAACTTAGATATTCATAACCCCAAAGTAGTTCATTTCAGGGTGCAGATAGATGGCTTTGTGGAACTTTAAAGAAAGCAAACAGAGGTTTACAGGCATATGTTACCCTTTTGGATATGTGTGTGGAGACACAATACTTTCGACTTATATTATTTGTTGAATTTTTACCTTTTGCTGTGAAGATTCTCATGAGTTCCTGGTGTAGGACTTGCATTCTTTGAGGATTAAATGGAGGTATGTCATCGACTACTGGCTCTAGCAAAATTCACATCTCCATACATATAATTTCTATCGAGGAATACCCTTTCTCAAAAAGGATTTTTGCTGTTGCTGTAGACGTGTAGTAAAGCAGTTATATATGGTGTGATGCATGGTTATGGACTTCCTGGCTCCTCTGGCTAACACATCACCCATCAAGGTTTACATGTAACACTTTTTTTGGAGACATCTCTCCTTTGGTTCTCGACAAGGAAAAGGTAGACTTAAAAGTTACTTCTTTTCATGGGCTTAAGCTTAAAGGAATAAGTTTTTACTTCAGGCATCTGACATAAGCCATAACTTCCAGGGATAAAGGAACTTGCAAGGGAAAAGCTGCACAGTAGCCTTCTTTGCTTAGTTGACAGGAAAGACTCATACCTCCTAAATATCAAAGAGACCTCTTGAATAGACATCAGTGTTATTATACATGTCCCTCTAGGCAGCACTGTGTTGCAGGTGAAATTAGATGTACTTGGCCATATTGAACATTTCACATGGAATTAAATCTCATTCAAAACCTCCAAGATTTTGACAGCCTTTGCTGCCAGCTTGGAAAGATTTTTCTAGGTTCATATGTGATTATTCCTCTCATCTTAGAGTAACTTTAACTCTTACTTATCACTTAAATTAAAAACACTTGCTTAGATTCTTACTGCAATTGTTTGGACAACCTTACAGGATCAAGTAGTTACTTATTTTCATACTCATAATAATTTGTTCTTCAGTAGCAGTGATTCAAACAGAGGCTGTGAGAGTAAATTTTCAAGGCTATATTGTTTGGCCTGAACATGGCTTTTATGGTGTTTATATGCGAAACCTAAACCCTACTGAACTGTGCATGTCAGAGTTGGATATATTTCTTTTATAGAGAAATTCAAAAGAAGAGACACCAGAAACATATCTATTGTTATGACTGTTTAGGTAAAGGAACATCACTATATAAAGTACATCAGCAAAAAGAATTTTCGGTACTCTATAATTAAACCTGAAAAAAACCATGTTTCTGTATTTTATATTTGTTAATTTATTAGCTTTCGTGGCTCATATACAAATATTAGAAAAGCAGTAATATAGTTAAATGTACTGTAGTCTATATTGACTCCCTTTTTGACATGTTGATACATGTAGCTGCATAAGATTTATATTGTGAAACATTAAAATTTTTCTCTATATCGATAGTACTTTAGACTAGAGCATAAGCATTACAGCTAGAAAAAAATATATTAATAATTATAAAATAAATCTTAAAATGTTGAAAGTTATTAGTATGTAGTTAAAATTATGCTTCAAGGCAAGAAACATAGGAGATATCTCAAGAAGTGTTCACTTTCAGCTTGTTGGCTCTAGATTTAGACGTGATCCTCCTGGGTCAACAAAGAGATTCGCTAATTGGGCAAATAGTATGAGCAAGAAACAACTAAACATTCAAGTATATACATCACATGGTCCTACGGTCATCATGCCAACTTGGTTTTGTCACCGAAAAATATATGATAGGTATAAGTATAAGTAAATGAGTATATGAATGTAAATACTGTACTGTATTTTTGTCATAATTACATAAAATATTTTATGGATTCTCATCAAATATTACATTACTCCTAAAAAGAGAAATTAGATAAGATATGAGTAACAAATCTGTTTTTCCAAGCAATGTTATTATATACGTATCTTTTACTTTACATTCAGACTTGGAGGTTTTAGTGAAGCTGGGAAAGGTACCCCTGAAGATCTTATATTTTTTTATAAACATCTTAGAAGTGATGGTGAAGTGCTACGACATGATGATGAACTTCTTATGTATAGATATCATTCGCAAGCAACAACTTTTTGTATTGATGAGTATGTATTTTATTTCTATATATAACTTGGATATGAAATGTTGGGGTGAAAGAGGCTTTAGTTTATTTCATATAGTAGGGATAAATAAGAATGTACAAATACTTTGTTAACATGCTCATCTGTCATTAGTGTCTTATTAATTTTTTTTAGGTACAAAGCTAGAGGCTTTTACTTATACAGTAATCTGATGACTTACTTGCAATTCACCAACAGTCTCAATGTAGCAAAGTTTGATATAGATATTACACGAGGTTCTTAAGAAAAGTACCGTATCTTGCAAGGAATGGAAGTGGAGATAAAATGGTAGAGATGTGTATTAAGATCAATAAAGTGATTGTAGATAATGTCCAAAAAGAAAAATTTACAATGCTATACGTGGGTCAGAGTGGATGGTGTAAGAGTAGTTTATAAACTATTAATGATTAAGGTAGTGGTGGCTAAGAGAGTTTATGGAAGTGTATCAGGTGTTGATGTGTGTAGAGGAGACTAGTAAATTGTCTAGCCATTATCTGGTCATATAAAGATTGAGATTGGATGAAAAATTAAAGAAAATGCGAAGAAGAAAAGTGCTGAAAGAGAGTGAAATGAATGAGAAAGAGGAAGAATGTGAGCACCACTCAGATCTCAGATATGTGAGAATTTTGTGAAAGAGAGGATGGAGGAAGTATTGGAAAACTATAGAGATGTTTAAAGAGAGAAAATTTGAATTGGGCATTTCTAGTTTGGAGGATGAAAGAAATAGCAGAAAGCAGGAGAAATGTAGTGGATGGTGGAATGAAGAGGCAAGTGCAGCAGTGGCTGAAAAAAAAAATATGCATATGAAGTATGGTTGCAAAGAAGAAATGAGGTGGTGTTTTGGAGGTATATTTTGTAGAGGAGGGTAGTGAAGTGCATAGTAATAAAAGCAGAGGGAAGAGTTGATGTGAAATGTTAGATGTTTATATGAGACTTAGAGGGAAGTGTGAAAGGAGGAATAATATCTGCAAAGATGTGAGTCTATTTGAGAGGGAAGGTTGGAAGGAGATGGGCAGCTGTTAGTGGACAAAATTATGTGAGCTTGAGATGGAATGAGTATTTCGAAGAGTTGTTGAATGTGGAGGATGATAGAGAACGTGTTGCCCTAGGAAATGCTAAAAGATGACCCGTAATAGATGAGAGGAGAATTATGTGGCTGTGAAGAGGTAAGAGTGGCTTTGAGAGTAATAATAATTAGTAAAGCAACAGGTTTAGATGGATGTCATATGAAAAGCATGTCAAAAGGTGTAGAAACATTTGTGAAAGGTATGTTGAAGTTGCTGATTGCGTGTTTTTGGGAAGGGAAAGCCCTCAATGCTCAAAGAAGGGCATGTGTAATCCCACTATTTAAGGGAGGGGAAATAAGTATGAATATGGTAGTTTAAAGGAATTGGCTCGCTTTGTGTGGTTGGTAGAGTATGGGTGAATGTTAGCTGAGAACTTGGGAAAAGAAATGGAGAAGATTGGGAAAGAACATTGTGAGTTCAGGAGGGAAAGAGACTACCTGGATAGATTACTTGTGCCAACTGTGAAGTGTTTTCTAAGTACTGTATTAATGAACTATTAGAGTGTATGACAAGAGTTAACAGAAGGGTGTCATGGCACTTGTTATGAATATATGAAATAGTATGATGTTTTTTCATCGGTCAAAAATTTTTACATGATAAGTATAGTGTGTGAGCTAGGAATGGCGAATATGATTGGTTTGAGGTAAATGTCGGGTGGTTTATATGATTGTCCTATGGTTGTTCAATGTTTAAATTGATAGAGTGGTATGGGAATAAAAGTGTAAGAGTGCTGTGCAGTTTTGGAATTGTTGGGTGAGAATGGAAAGATATGGGTATTCAACCAATTTCTACTTGCAGATGACATCTGATTAGTGGCTGATTCTAAAGAGAAATTGAAACAGTCAGTGATTGAGTTTGGAAAGGTACCTGAGATAAGGAAGTTGTAAGTTAATGTGGACAATAGAAAAGTTATAAGATGTAAGAGAAATATTAATTGTGGCTGGTTTGATATGAGAGTGCTTGGTGAAATGCTTAAAAAAGTGATGAGTTTTAAGTATCTGTGGTCACACATCATTGTGAATGGAAGAGTGTATGTGGAGGCAAGTTCCAAAGTAAAGGAAACACGTAAAGGTCAAGGTGGAATGGAGAGTGTGATGAAAAATAAGTATATAGGTATGAATGCAAAGAAAAAGATGTGTGAAGAAGGGATTGTTCATACAGCATTGCATGAACCATCGATATGTAATGGAAGAGATAATGAAAGTAACAGATTGCATATAATGGAGATGAGGTGATATAATAGTATGATAGGTTTGTCTTCAATGAATAGGGTGAGATCTGTGGAGGTGAAGCAAAGAATGAGTGTTGGAAAAAAGTAAGTCAAAACAGAAAGTGCCGAGGTGGTTTGGTTATATGTAAAAGGTGCATGAGGAACGAACGGGAATGAGAGTTTGGCGAGTAGGAATAAGTGAAATAAGGCAAGAGGGAGACTAAGAATGAAATTAATGAATAGTGTGCAAAGAGCATTGGATGCATGCAGTATGTCAGTGGAGCAGATAAGAAAATGTGATAGAAAGAGGGATGAGTGGTGATAAATTGTGAATAGATAATGCAGCCCAAAGATTTTTCTGCTCTAACTCAGTGCTGCACTTTGGGATGGACGAGTGTTGGGAGGGGTCACCATAGGATGAAACGATGGGAGTAAGCCAGTTATCCTTGTTGGACCCCTCAGCAAACGGGGAGTTCATCTCTGACATTGTGTGTTTCACAAGCAGATTGGTGGGGAGTGGCATACAAGCAGTAATACGGCCTTTGTATATGCATAAATGTGTGCTGAAGAAAAATTAAAAAAATTTAAACTAAATGAGCTGGCATAAGAATATTCATTAAGAAATTGAAAAGCGATCTATTGTAACTGACCAAACAAGTTAAAAGAAAGTAACCAACGACTTATTTAACAGCCAGAGGTGTTCCATAGTGACTGCAGATCAAAGAGGCAGTGAACACAGGCAAAAAATACAGAACAGTATCATTCAAAGAGAAGAGTCAGTAGAATAAGGATTGGTATTGGGCCATGGAAGCTCAGTGGCAGACCACGAGACTCAGAAAGTAACAATGATACATTGATTAGGCAGGCTCTAGAACCAGAGGTTATAGCTTGATCCCTTGTAAGCAATATTCTCTGCAAGTATAAAAGAGTACTTTTTTACAAGGCGGGGTTTGCAAATGCTACAAACATTTATAGCTTTAAGAACAGATGTATTAAGTATCATTAAAGCAGAAAACTAACCAGAAGATTTGGATTAACAGCCATAATTGGTTTTCTGTACACACAAATAGATACTAACTCGGTAATAGTTGAACATGTATTAGTACAATTAAAGATATTTGAAAGGAGTTCCTCATGTAGATTGTTCATTTAACTTGTTTCAGCCAAAATATACAAGTAGTATACTCCTCTTTAGAGTGCAGAAAAAACTACTGCTAAAATTTCAACTATAGCAAATTTTTAATTTCCATGAAAAATATTACATTTCCCATATCGTTAGCATATCAATATTTAACATTTAAATGACAATATAGCAGCATAATAACTACAGTACAGTAATTTCACAAGCTGTATATTCCTCCTTACAAAGCCAAAAAGACTACTATGATGATTTCACTGCAGTAATGTCCACTTTTCCATAAAAATTAATAAGTTTTAAATTAGTTTAAAAACAATTAAACAGCATAATAGCCACTGTTAAGAAACCGAACTGAAAGAATATGATACAAGTAGTTACAATTGCTGAGTAGCATAGTTCTGTGATATAAGTAATTTTTTGAGAAAGTTTGTTTGCTTGAGTAAAATAAGCAAACGTAAAGAACATTATTTTCATATCAGATTCCTTAAAATAGTGTATATTTCAAGACCTATGCAAATATCCTTATAAATATAGTATAAAAAGTTTCTTAAATATCTGCTTATTTTCACACAAAACACAATAAATAGTTTTTTCGTTAATTCTTGATAAAAAATATATTTCCCATACCTACTTTTAAACTAAAGTAGTTATAATTATATCTAAAAATCGTTATTATATCAGTCATTTCTCTTAGAAAAAGAAAAAAATTCTTTAAATATTACCCAGAATCAGTTTAAATACAGAAAGGATTGTTTGTGTAAAACATTGAAACATATTTCGGAAAGTATTTGTTTTAAGATAGATACATAATGTAATACCTGACATCTCTTAGAGAAACTCAGTATTTTGCATTTTTTTTGTTTCGTCATCCTTATTCATGTGACAATCTGTATGTGTTAATTAAACACAGTGGAGGATTAACTGATTTTTTATTTCCATATAAACAACAGGCAAACTATATGGGACTTAAGGCTACAAGAAATTCAGGATCGCGTCTTAAGCCAATGGGAGTCCTTTTCTATTTGGAATGCAGGAAAGCAAGGTAGAAAATTCTATAGATCCTTAAGAATTGAAAACCAAAAAAAAGTGAAAGCTTTTTGTGATGTGGACATAAAGAAGATTGGAACTTTCTACACATATGAGGAGGCCATGGAAAAGCCAAAGCCCAGAATTCCTATTGTCCATTTCAGGGAAGTTGAACCTCCGCTTATAATATGCATGAAATTGGTAAGATAAAGTTATATTATGCAAGTAAAATTTTAATTAACAGTATAAGATCCTATTTCTTACTATGTTTGTAGTACAAAATAAAATAACAAAACTTGTTTCACATATTATGAAGTTGGACACATAATACAGTAATACTTGATTTCAAGGTACAGGAGTAAAAGAAGACTGCTGAGTTTGTTATTTTTTATTTGTAAAAGGTGTTAATCTGAAACAAAGAAATACTGGGATTATTGCTTTTTCAAAGGAATATAGCAGAATCAAAATGATCTTAAACTTTTTTCTTTCTTGGTAGTCAAAACTAGTTTGCTCCAACAAAGTTATATTTTGACACTTAATTAAATCATCAAAGAAGTCTGGGGAGGAAAAGCATATTTTTCTCAAGTGTCCGTGTACACTATTATGAGTTTTTCTAAGGAGGTGGCTCTGCTGAATCTGAAATCTATTGCTTTTGAAAAAGAAATGGAACGAATGATCCTAAGCATACATTACAAACACCCATTTTGTAGGCTTTACAAGCATCTATTTAATTCAGTAAAATAATACCTTATTAAGATCACACCCACATCCCATTTAAACCATTAGAGAGGCCACAGATGAATACAATAAAAGAGGAATCATGGATTCATGCCACTTATTTCATTCTCACCTCTTTCCTCAGTCATTCTGTCATAAGGAAAAAACTAGGGAATATGGGATTGCCAGCTCCCCTTTCCCCTATCCCTTAAATTTGACTTTTATCAACATATGACTCGCAGGATGTATAATGGTGGAAGAGTCCTCCCCACCACCAAGGATAAGTAATAATAATGCAGTCCTTTGCAAAACATACTGTTTTATATTAGTACCAAAGTAAAATTGAACTGCTTTTGTAATCTGTGAGTGAAGAAAGGAATGAGTCTAGAAAAATTTCATAATGTAACATGTATTAGACTAACCATGCCATACAGTAGTATGATATAAGACTGTAACATAACTGAGTCATATATATATATATATATATATATATATATATATATATATATATATATATATATATATATATATATATATATATATATATATATATATATATATATATATATACAGTAATCCCTCATTTATTGCAGGGGTTCGGTTCCGGGACTGGCCGCGATAGGTGAATTTCCGCAAAGTAGGAACACCTAAAAAAAAAAAAAAAAAAAAATTATTATGACACCGGGACGGCCCAAAAATGATAAAATAAAACAGCCTTTATCAGGCTGTAAAGAGAAACAGAGATGGAGAGTGTAATGATCTGTCACATGTGAAGGGATTATAAAAGATGTGTAATGAATATCCAGCTCTCTGCTGGGTTTTAATATACCTCTGCATTACTTTCATGATGTCTATTACAAAAATTCTCCTTAGATTTTATTATTATTATTATAAGAATGTCTTCATTGATAGGTTAGTTTTACTCAACTCATTCCAGGTTTGGATGTGGAGCTTGGCCGCGAAAGCATGTGCCAAGAATGCTGCATTGATCAAGTGTCCTGTGGGGCGGGCACATTATCAAAGAATAGCCTCACCGTATTCCCTGCGTGTCGTAAAAGGCGACTAAAAGTGGACGGGGCGGGGGGACTAGGAATCCCCCCCCCTTGTACCAACCTCCTGTGAGGCATCAAAGAAGAGGGAGAGTAGAGGGGAGTATAACTGCTCCCCAAACTGTTTCTTTTTTGATGTCGGCTACCCCCACTTTTAAAGGGGAAACAGCCACGGTATATGTATGTATGTATTATTATTATTGGCAACAATAATTTTCCTTTGATGATGATTGTGAAGATTATTATTATTATTATTATTATTGTTATTGGCAACAATAACTTTCCTTTGATGATGATTGTGAAGATTATTATTATTATTATTATTAATATCATTATTATAATTATCATTATTATTACGAATTTGTAATTAAACCATTATTTTTACAATAAATAATGTAGTTTTGGTTGAATGAACAAGAGTTAATTAAAGATCTCTCTCTCTCTCTCTCATTCTCTCTCTCCAACATTCTAATCTACCCAACCCCCCACACTTTGTCCCAGCCAACTAGGAGGGGCACTGTACACAGTTATTAAAGTAAATAAACCAACATGTACAAACAGTGATGAACCCTTAATAATAATAATAATAATAATAATAATGATGATAATAATCTCCACAATCATCATCAAAGGAAAATTATTGTCACCAATAATAATAATAATAATATCTAAGGAGAATTATTGGAATAGACATCATGAAAGTAATGCAGAGGTATATTACAACCCAACAGAGAGCTGGATATTCATTACACATCTTTTATAATCTCTTCACATGTGACAGGTCATTACACTCTCCATCTCTGTTTCTCATTACAGCCTGATAAAGGTTGTTTTATTTTATCATTTTCGGCCCATCCTGGTGTCACAATAATTTTTTTTTTTTTTTTCAAAAAAAAAATCCGCAATAGGTGAACCGCGAAATAGTGAGGGATTACTGTATACATATATATATATATATATATATATATATATATATATATATATATATATATATATATATATATATATATATATATATATATATATATATATAGTATATTTTTTTTCCCCACATTACACTATATTACACTGAAGCCAGCAGGGTAGCATCAACTTGAAAAAATTTATCATATATCATACTCTGTCCATTCTTCTCATCCATTGCAATTATAAAAGAGAAATACATGGAGTATGGGTTTGCCAGTCCCTCATTACCCTATTTTTTCTTGTCATTTGACTTGAAATAACATGCAGGGGGGATACGAATGCATCACTTTTTCTTCTCCACCTCTCAGGGTTTCACTCTCAGCCAACTCTTATGACATGCTCGTGGAAAACTAGGATGGCATTCTTCCTCTTCTACGCCAGAATACTCTTTATATTCACTTATGGTACGCAAGGAACATGAAGATAGACTAATTCTCCCTCACCACCAGGAACAAAAACAAATCACACAGTCCGTTACAATGGACTGTTTTTATAACCACAAGGTAGAAAGTTGAGATACACTACTGGTGTAATCACTGTGTAAGGAGAAGAATGACTAATATAACTGAGAGGGTTATTAAAATTTCAGAGCCATAACATCTTGAAAAAGTTAATAGCAAACAGGGACATCAGTAATCAGAACCTACTTACGTGTCTGTATTCACTGTGCAATGAACAAATTTTATTTTTAGTTTTGACTTAAATAGTAACTAATGAAGCAAAATTGTGATTTTGTTTTAATTACTTAAACATATGTATTTGCATACTGTACAGCTGCATGATGTTAGGCTGAATTTAAGTACAAAATAAATAGGAGACTATTCATCATATTGTGGCGATACATAAATCCAGCATGCAGAAAAGACCTTTTGTTCATGCATATGATTTGCAAGTAATTTTAATATTTTTTAATAATTATTCTCTTTTACAGGAATTAACAGCCGGGGAGTTTGAAGAAAATTTAGCTTCATTAACTCTTGAAGAAGGAAAAGATTATCATCATTTCAACTAAACTGAATCCTAAAAAACTTTGGTGAAAGGGTTCATATTAGTTGATGTAAATTAAAATTTTTGTTACTACAGTATACAGCCCATGATTGCATCACTGGAGAGGTTTTGTTTTAGATTCTTCACCCATGGATGGGTGGAATGGGTCATGGAGGACCCATAGGGCAGTCGCCAGCCAGCACAGGCCCCAACCCCCCACTGTGGTGCCCAGCCACAGCAGTAGCCTCCCCAGTAAACAGTTTAAACTCTCTTGCCTGGACGAGGTGCGATCCCTCGACCTCGCGAATGCGAGGCCAGCATGTTACCACTGTACTAGCCAGGAGGCTAAACTCTAGAGAGGATATTCATAGAACGTAGATCCATGATCCAATGAGATCAACGGATGCCAATAACATACAGTTAATGCTAATTTAATTTTTGTAGCTAAGAATACACTAGCACGATAGGTGTGAGAGAAAAAGAAACTGCAGTTTCAGTCAAGTAACCTAAAAGGACTAGAGTTGATTTGAAGTAAATTTTGAAAGAACTAAAGGCTTTCCAGTGCACTGGACAATATTGTTGAAAAAATTCATAGGCTTAGCAACCCTGCATTAACAATATAGTATTACATATTACTTAAGATAGTGCTTACTTTCTTAAAAAACATGCTTTTTCGATTAAGGTGTGATCTGTAACAGATCCTAACTGCCTTCTGCCTGCATACACAATATGTCGAATAACCATCAATATCCACAAGACTTAGGTAATTTACCAACCATCACCAAGGCTAAGGAGATAAAACAATAAATTCAACCTGGAGACACATCCCTGGAAAACGTAAACCATTTTCCATATCTTGGAAATCACCCCTTCTCCAATATTAACCTTTATAACAAGCTCCAACTCAAGCTTATATGCACTGGGACAGCTTTGGACGTCTCTGAATAAGTCTTTCATAATCATGATATCCGAAAAGGCAATAAATTAATAGTGTACAAAAAGGTGGAATTCTCAGTGCTTCTGTGTGCATCAGAGACTTGAATGACAAACTGACAACATATGAGGGCACCTGAAAAAGTTCCATCAATGCTGTCTTTAAAACATATTATACGTCAGCCGAAGACTACCTTAAAACCTAACATGAAGAGATATGATATTTTACATAAGTGGTAAACCAATGGCAAGAGTAGGAAACTCTGGCAAACAAATATCCAAGAAGGAGTAGAAATTTTTGAAGCTGACAAATGCTCAAAATTGGAAGAAAACTGAAAGAAAGGCAACAACAACCAAGCGCCCTTCTGCTATGTAGTAATCTTTGAAAAAACGAGAAAAGGACAAAGAGAGAGGCAACAACAACCAAGGTCTATTCTGCTATCTGGTATTTCTTTTCCTGAATGTGGAAGAGATTTCCAAGCCAAAATTGGACTTCAGTCATCAAAACGTTCATTAATAATGAAAATGAGACCATCATCCATAGCCTCAAGGGATTGCCATAATTATGATGATGATGTCGACACTTTAAATACAGCCGCTAATATTTTTACACTTGTCTATTTGAACAATGCCTACAACATATAATGAAATTATTATTATCATATAACATTAGGTTCAGATCACAAGCACTTACATATATAAATTGTCTATGAATTATAAATTATTGTTGATCCTTTGGTACTGCATGGTAGTTACTGTTGGACAAATATTGCTGAGAAAAAACAACTGATTCCAAGGCTGATGCCTTAAAGAAATAGAGATGCATGGCATCGGTAAAACTTAACTTGAGAGACTAGAAAATAACCCAGTAGAGCAGAATGGATTAACACTACCAGAAAATTTAGGGAAAATAAACGGGAAGATCAGGTAATGTTTTTGTTCTAAGCACCTTATAAATTACAAATATTGTAAATTTTATGAACTATAGTACCTGACGTATATCATATTAAAATACACATCATGAACTTATATCCTTTGGCAAAATCTTTGTAAAATAAAATGAAATTATAAAAAACAATTTTATTTTTCAAAGATAACATCAAAATGACTAGGCTCTAAGCATGCACAATTATCAAGTGTTTTTCTCATTGCAAAGTTCTATCATCTTATCGGTGAACTGTATGTAGGAAGCTTTAGGAGTGCCTGTTGTAGGGATGAAATGACCACCAGGATGCACAATAATTTGAGGCTCATGAAAATATTGAAGAAATTCTTCACTCATTGATTTTTCAATGACCTGAAATATAGAACAGATATTGGTTATACTTTTAAGTACCATTTTCCAGTATTTAAAATATTCTTCCACAGGCTAACATATTTTTCGTTATGGCCAAAATGACAAGTAACGAACCATTAAAGAGTCACCTTGCATTTACAGATATTAAAGATTATGAAGGAAACATAAAAGGAGATTACAAAACATAAAAATGCTTAAACTAGGCTTACTTTCTAAAGACAAAACTGAATTATTAATAGACATAAAAACTGAGGAAACCTCATAATATTAAGGTCCATATGTGTACTATTTACACTGTCATTATTCCTTCTAACCACATTTATAATATGCAACTTAAGACAAAAACTGAATATGACCATGTGGAAGTATATATGAGAGTGTAAAATCAATATAATTTAATAATTGTAATTGCAGAGATATTTTAAATGCTGAAATCATGTTATAGCAGAGTGCTATGATAGTTTATACTTAATTTGTATATTGCATTCTTGCACCTGTTAAGTCTTAATAAATTGAGGAGACATTTCGACCTTTTCATTTAACTTACAATTTTGCCACCTATTCAGAGACTAACTGCCAATGGCTAATCAAGAGACTAATAAATTTCTTGTATCCTGCATTTAATATTTATCTAAAAGCTATGCAAAGGCTTCCATCAAATAAAGGAAAAATTAAGTCCACTAAACTAAATGACTCTAAAATAACGTTTGCTTTAAATAATATACAGGTGTAAAAAAAAAAAGCACGCAGAACATTTATATAATGCTACTATTCGATAGGCGACATCAGGAGTTAGATTATATTAATCCAATGCTGTTCACCCTAGATATTTACATTCCAAATGGACTGCTGAAATGCTTCAGGCTACTCCATGTGGCTTGTCATAAACTAGAATAAATCTTGTGCCTTAAGTGATGATGGGTATAGGAACACAAGGGCTTTCATCAACTCAGTGCAATCCTCTAAGTACTTAAAATACAAATTTATAGAGAAGTGCACCTATAAAATACTTTTAAGAGACACACAAATGAGTAAATAGCACTGAATTAAAAGAATTATCTTAAAGTTTAACTGAGGCCTCACCTGATCTGTTTCACCAAAGACATGTAATGTTGGCAGCATTATCTTATCTGCATACAAATGCTGGTGAGGTATTGATCGTGATATAAATGCTGATACAAAAACTGCAAATTTAAAGGAATAGTTAAGTTTGCCTTGTTGCTGCAAACCACAGATTAAACCTAGCATAGCAGCACCTTGGCTGAAGCCCAATATGCCATCAAAAGGTCCATATTCGCTGAAGTTTTTCTCAATGGCGGCTAAGGATTCCTGAAAGAATAAATGAAAAACATATAGCCCTTCAACATGGAAATGTATGTTCTGATAAGACTGCACAATGTTGTAAACTACCCTACTTCAGCAATATAAACAAACATGCCCGGAAAAATATGTCATTTTTCAAATAAACTAATATTCATTTTGCCAATGCTATCAATCCTTTAGGGTTTTTATTTTTATTTTATTGACTTAAATAGCTTGCTGAGAGTGCAGGGGCAAATAGTTACACTAATGCACATCTAGTAATAATACAAAATCAGCACTTTTGTATCTAACACAACTACATGTCTAATACTGGGGGTCCTCGACTTATGCCAGTGTTCTGTTCCTGACACGTGATGTAACCCTAATATCATTGTAAGTCTGAACACACCTAAATAACCACATAGGTTAATGCAGTAGTAGAGTTTCTCCCTTTTCTATGCATTTCACAATGGTGATGGCTCTTCTTTCACTGAAGCACTGCAATCTGAAGAATCTGCTTTATGCTAGGGAGCCATAATACCAGCCAAAATTAATGAAAAAAGTAGCAAAATAATTTAAGAGAGATGCTTTGTAACCACGAAACATCGTAAACTGAGGACCCCCAGTACATGAAATACTACGACACAACAAACTGCGATACAAAAGCCTCTAAAAACCCTCGAATATCTTTTGCTCTTACCGTAAATCCTTTGATACAATCTGACTCATCCTGAGCTCTAAAGTAGTCATCAGAGCGGCTGAACCACCATCCAGAACCACCATCTCCATTTTCACTTCCTTCTAATGAAGGGACAGTCAGTGGAGATGTCATAAAGACAAATTCAATTTTTTTCTTTAACAGTTTTCTGTAAAGTTTAGACATGCAAATAATGCAGAAAAACAGCTACACGATATGGCACAAGCCTATTGTTATGTAAGTAGTTAACTGACTGACATTCCAGACAAGTCTACTAATCTAGACTATACATTTACACTTGAAGTACAAGCCCTTAAACAAACTTACTTACTTATTTAAGTATATAAATCTAAATTGATGATGCTTCTTCCTATAGGATATTTCAAAACACATCATAAGAGGTGTCTAGTTCCAGGCTATATATATAAACAGCTATGAAATCCAAAACATTCAAATATGTATATACCACCTTGAAAAAAAAAAGTTATAGAGGAGTCAGAGTAGTGTGAGGAGAAACTCTTAAGACAATGGCTGCATTAAAACTAAGAGAAAATTTAATAAAATAGGGTCAAATTCACATAAAATACAGGAAAGGTCAGTAATGCATACATTGTGTGGAAATTACATAATGGATTTGGTTTTACGTCACGAACTCCCTTTTCTACTAAGGGCTAGGACGGTTGCCTTCTTACGAAGGACTTGTTTTGGCAGATGTAATCGTTACCTTGAGTGTATGCCCTTACTAACCTCAGTCCGTGACGGGGCGCGAACCCTCGACCTGCCGCCTCAGAGTCGCAGACGCTACCATTTTGCCACAGAGACTACTGTGGAAATTACATAAATAGAAGTTAAAAAAAAAAAAAAGCATTACTGGAATGAAAAGAACATCAAGAGGAATGATTAAGACAAAAGATGGTAAAATTGTCAAGGAAATCGGCGAGGTACTACAGACATGGGATGAATATCTAGCAGAATTATTTGAGGAAGATAGGGGTGAAATTCCAGAAATAAAAGCAGATATGAAGGGTCCAGAGATATTAAGAGGAGAAAGTCAGGAGAGCAATTGAAAAGATGAGGTAAAGGAAAAGTGCAGGAAATGATGGGGTAACCACAGAGATGATATGTGCCTGCAAAGAAATTAGTATTAAAATAATAACATGTATTCTAACAGATATACAATACCGTCACTATTCAAGCTGAAATGCAAAAATCCATCTCTATAGCTATACTGAAGAACCCTGGAGTGACTGAGTGCAGTATGCATAGAACATTAAGCCTTATGAGCCATATAACAAAGATTATACTCTGTGTAATACTAGAAAGAGCAAAGTAGAAAATAAACCGAGCAGTAGCAGAAGAACAATATGGCTTCAAGAAAGAAAAGGGGGCCAGAAATGCCATACTTGTACTTAGAATGATTATAGAAAGAGCAATTGTTGGAAAGACATCAAGAGAGGGGTAAGGTAAGGATGTATCCTCTCTCCAGACTTCTTTTCGTTATATAGCGAGATTATAATGAGGGATATAGAAGATGAGGAAGGTATTAAGATTGGAGGTAAAACTTTAACAACATTCGGTATGCTGATGATACTATTCTAATAGCGGACTCTTAAGAAAAACTTCAAACAATAGCGAAAAAGTAAATAGAGTTAGTGCAAGAAGAGGTTTCAAACTAAACTTAAATAAAACTGAAACAATGGTCATGACAAAAGCTAAAATAATACCGACATGCAACAGGTACAAAAATTCATTCACCTAGGTAGTCTGATCAAACAATATAGAAAATGTAAAGAAGAAATTAAAAGAAGACTGAGAATGGCAAAGACAATCTTTAATAATATAGAAAATTTTCTTACCAACCTAAGTATAAATATAGACACGAGACTAAGAGCAATGAAGTCTTGCGTGTGGTCTACATTAACATATGGATCAGAAGCATGGACGATCACCAAGGATACAAGGAAGAAATGAGAAGCAATGGAAATGTGGCTATACAGAAGAATTATAAGGATACCCTGGACTACTTGTATGACAAAGCAACAAGTCCTGGAGTCAATTAACACTCAACGTAGCTAAATATCAACAAGAAGATGACAGATGAAATTCCTTGGACATGTACTCAGGCGAAGTACCAATGAACATCTGAGCTTGACCAGAAAGATAGAGGGTAGAAGAGCGAAAGGAAGGCAGCGGATGAAATATATCAACAGCCTTTTAGAAGATATTCCCACGCAAATAACACCAGCACAGCTCCTGCAGAGGTCTGAGGACCGTCAGTGGTGGAAATGCATGACCACCGTCAGATGACACGGCACCTTGGGGGTGGTGTTGGTGAAGTTGAAAACTAAATGCTTCGTGAAGAGTATCATGGCAAAAGTATCAATGATATAAATTATTCATTATAAATGTACAGTATTTCTAATTCTTATGATTGGTTGGAATTTGTTTATGGCTTATTTAATATGATCAGTGATAGGATCACCTTCTTAGGAAGTCAAACATATTTATATCATTAAGACTAATGCATAATGCATCACTATCTGAAGGAATCCTGATTACATGGAGAAATAAATGTTTTATTTACCTAAATGCTCCAGTTTTTTCTCTGAAACTATCACCCGTCTGCCTGTATCCATGTAGACATAAAACTCTAAGAGTGCTCTTCTGTCCACTAGTCATTTTGGAGGATTCGTTAGCTACTTGACAATCTGTACCAAGTTGGAAAGATAGTGGATAATTTGTGAGTCAGTAGAGGCACAAAAATATATTCTTTTGAAAGTTTTCCCCTTTTACTTTTTTGTATCCAAAAGGATTTTGTACTCAATATGCTGAATGAGAAGTATGTAGAGATACTGTGTTAATACAGCTTAAACATGTACAGTGCTAATATTAATAGTACATCAAAGCACAGAGCAGTTTGTACACTCACTAGATATGTCTAGAGCCTAAAGTGGAAACATGATTTTCTCAAGTACGATATATATTACACTATGCTTGTAAAACTTGTAAGAAGTTCCCAAAAAGCTAATTATTCAGTAAGGTATCACACATTGTTAAATAAGCCTAGCAGATAGCCATCTTTTCTCGGCCTCTAATACAGGGATAAAGTTTAATGTTTTCTAATTAACAGTCAAAGTGCAGTTTAAGATATTAATTTCATTATCAATAAGGTCAAGTGCTAAAAAATTCCTTTACCAAAGTGACCAATATAATAAAGTTCATAAGTATAGAATAATATAAAATCATAACTTGGCATCAGACAATTTTGAGTAGCATACACCAATTTTGCTTGTGTTCTCTAAGTTTATTTGCAACCTCCAAATAATTTTGTATTTAAGTTAGTTATTATAAATTTTGTAGCTTATGAATGCTGGCATTCCAGTGTTGCTCTGTTTCTTTCTTTAGTACTATCTATTATTGCTATTGTAGTTTATATTGCTCCATACAAGGCTTGAGTGGCTTGGGATTTAGAAACAAGCTTTAAAAAAGAACTGGTGTAATAGCTTGGAAATTGCTGCAAAATTCAGAGCTCCACAAAATCACATCAAGCAGACTTGAGTGACGAAAAGTTCCGCAAGTCACAAATCTTAACGCAAACATCATCAGACTTTTCGTCACTCAAGTCTGCTTGATGTGATTTTATGGAGCTCTGAATTTTGCAGCAATTTCCAAGCTATTACACCAGTTCTAAGATGAAGCTTGTTTCTAAATCCCAAGCCACTCAAGCCTTGTATGGAGCAATATAAACTACAATAAAGATAATAGATAGTACTAAAAAAACAAATATTTCATTGATAATGAAATTAATATCTTTTAAACTGCACTTTGACTCTTAATTAGAAATCATTAAACTTCATCCCTGTATTAGAGGCCCAGAAAAGATAGCTATCTGCTAGGCTTATTTAACCATGTGTGATACCTTACTGAATAAATTAGCTTTTTGGGAACTGGTATGAATTTCTGGCTTTTACATTATTAAGTTTACATACATTTTAAGTTTGTATGATGTAAGGTATAAGTTAAGATTAGAGCTCACTTATTGTAATCAGATATAGGTGCTGCTGGGGTTTTATTCCTACTGACCAACTTCTGCTAAAGTATATTTTCTACCCAAATTGTTACATTGTCCAAACAAGTAATTAGGAAATCATAACGCACTGATTCTTTGTCACTACAAAACTACATACAGTATATAATTTAGGAAATACGAAATTCATAATCCATTATTATTTCTACTGTTATAACGGCAAACATTTATTAGCATACTTGAATGGGGATTAACAATGACACAAAATCGCAAACATCAACAACAGAATTATTATAATGCCAATGAGTTTAAGTTAGGTTAGGTAACAATAATAATGGACTAGTGTTTTCATATTTATTCAATAAACTATTGTTTTCTGTATTGACAATAAATCTGCACTGTTTTTTACTTTTTCTAATTAAGGAATCACACTTCAGCAGAAGTTTGTCAGGATGAATCACAATCCAGCTGCATCCCGTTATGTGTAAAGATAGAGTTTGCTGAAATAGTCAGAATTACTAATAGAGAACATTAGTATTACTAATACAGAAAATTTTAGACATTTGTTAATAAATCACATGTTCATCTGTTGATAATCACAAATTGAAAATAATTGCAGTATCAATATTTTACATTGTAAATTTTATTTATTTGATTTTTATCATCACTCCATAGAGGCAATGGGAAATACGTACATTTATATATTTGTGTAAATGAACAACCAATAATGAACACTTACATAATCATGTGATTTACTTGTTATGTCATCTTGCTTGTACCAAGCTCCTTCACAGAACTGATTCAGTTTAAAACTGACGTGAGACAGCCAGATTTGTGATTAACTGCGATATAATCACCTGTAAAAAAAAGCTGATTTTACTACATACCTATAGCTAATAATAGTTTAAATATTTAATAAAATTCACATAACTAGGAGAATACACACATACTATTGTCAGGCTATGAATCTTGAATTATAAAATATAAATTGTGAAAAAATACACTGGATTGTCTTAGAGTATTGGAAACTGTGCGATGTATATGGCATACATACGACAGTTACCGTGAGCAGATGTCATGGATGGTCAGTTATCTGACCCATTTTGAAAAGTGATTATATGGCTATAGATCGGTGTGAAAATTGTTACCAAATCATCAGGATGAAAATGTGCTAGACTTACATGAAAATTTGCTAACTCTACCCAAAATGTGCTAAATGTAATATTAAATTATGTTAACATTATGCTAACTCATTATTAGCTAAACATAATAAACTGAGTGATATATTAAAACAACAATGTATGTTACTTAACATATTTTAATGGAAACTTGATATAACTCAGGTATTTGTATTGAATAAATGTTGAATAGTTTTGCAAGCCAGATAATTTCTCTACCAAGGAACTTAAAACATTATTTTCAGTATACAATATTATCCATTAAATTTGGTTTTCAGGAAACAACTTTTCTCAAAATAAAACTGAAGGTCTTTAATCAGTCAAGGTCATTTACTTGAGCACCGTAGCTTCAGAGAAGGTACATCAACAGTAACCTATGTGAGGCCAAAACTTGAATATGCAGCCCCCTTTTGGAATCCGCACTTGAAAAAGCACGTAGCTAAGCTTGATAAAGTTCAAAGACATGCCATGAAACTGGTGCCAGAAATACGCAATCTCAGTTATGATGAGAGGCTGAGGGAATTAGACTTACCATCACTCGATGCTAGAAGATTGATGGGGGATATGGTGACAGTCTTTAAATTCCTTCATGGTTATGATAGAGTGGATAGGAATCGATATTTTGATATGGCTGGCTCTAGAACTTGAGGTAACAATTTGAAGCTTCGTAAGAAAACTTCTTTGCAGGATGTAAGGAAGTACTTTTTTAGTGTAAGAGTAGTTGATAATTGGAATTGGCTATGCGAGGAAGTAGTTAATGTTAACTCAATCCATAGTTTTAAGGACAGGTATGATAAGTATCACTGAGTACAAAATGGAACCGATCAGGAGACAGGAAGATACGAGATTTGGGCTCTTTCCCGTAAGCACAATTAGGTAATTTGCCAAAACAAGTCCTTCGCAAGATGGCAACCGTCCTAGCCCTTGGTAGAAAAAGGAGTCCCTGAAGTAAAACCGGAACATAATACAGTATGGCTACTTATTCCCCTTGAAAACTAATACAGTATGGCTATTTAACGCACAGGCCTCGCTTTCGCGAGGTCGACAGATCGGTTCCCGTTCAGGACCGAGAGTTTAAGCAGCTTACTGGGAAGGTTACTGCTGTGGCTGGACACCACAGTGGGGGGGGTTGGGGCTTGCACCGGCTGACACCCGCCAGAGCAGGGGCGATGCCTCAGATAGGAGAGCTAAAACCCAGCAAACTCTAACTTTAGTACAGTACAGTATAGCTAATAATAATGATTCGTTTGGCTACTTGACCCATACACATCTAGAATCGTTTAAGGATTTTATCATATATCAATAGTCATTAAACTTAACTTAAATGGTTCTTGTTATATCTGTAAGTAGTTTTAGACCTTATACAGTGTTTGATTACCCAATATTTTTCTCATCAAAATACAAATAACCC
Organism: Halocaridina rubra; assembly: GCA_037179515.1. Classification (NCBI taxonomy): domain Eukaryota; kingdom Metazoa; phylum Arthropoda; class Malacostraca; order Decapoda; family Atyidae; genus Halocaridina; species Halocaridina rubra. The sequence goes on from JAXCGZ010005829.1 coordinate 28,477, forward strand.
TTTACTTACGGCACATTAATGGCCAGTACGTAGTAGAGTTCAGTATATTTCTGTAAATAAACGCTAAACTATCCACAAATGTGAAATAATATATATTATAAGCACTATCGTTAATATCATAATGTGTAAATATAATTTTACGTTATATTTCTTCATAAGTTATCTTTTTGCAGAGTTTATTCTTTAAATGTAACCTTACATGGTTTCAGTTTTCAGCTCAGATCAGTTGATGGCTCTAGGGATGGCCTTTTTAACAATACCCATTTTATTGACCCAATTATTCTCACGCGTAAGAGCCCCAGGCTCGTAGCACTTTTATCTCTCTCTCTCTCTCTCTCTCTCTCTCTCTCTCTCTCTCTCTCTCTCTCTCTCTCTCTCTCTCTCTCTCTCTCTCTCTCTCATAGTTTTCATAAAACGGATCATTTAATTATAAATAACCCCCACAACCCCATGTAAAGTTGAATAACCCCGTAATGAAACTTGTAAAAAAACAAAAGTAAGAATACAGAACATGTATTCACACAAATATGCAAATGCAAGTAAAAGGAAAAACATTTAATAATTACCTAGTAAATACAAATAGCCCCTATAATTACCTTGTAAATACGACGAGCCCCAAGACTTGTCTTGTAAAGATGAATAACCTTAAAGGACCCTGGGGTTATTTATCTTTACAAGATCCCATAAAACTATATGCATACTAAGCATTTACATTTTTGTTCGCTTAGCAACTTCTATCTATTAGCGATGACGCAACCATTCTTTTACCAGTACCGGTATATTAGCATTGCTTTGCTCCATATATAAGCATAATATGTTATTTCTACCTCAAAATTGTAAGCATTATTTTAAGACAATCTAAATTCCGAAAAGTGAAAAATTAGGATGCATTAAACCAACCTATAAAGGAAAAGGTGATCATAATGACTTAGGCTCTTTTAGGCCGATATCAAACTTGTCATATTTATCAAATATAATTGAAAATGTAATTAATGATCAATTATGGATTCACCTTAGAGACATCGATATCATACCAGAAAGTCAATCAGCTTACAGAAAAAATCACTCGACAGAAACAACAGTTTGCGCTATTATGAATGATATGATCACTATGGTTGACAATGGAAAGTGTGGAATATTGATAATGCTTGACCTCAGAGCTGATACAGTTGTCCATGAGTATCTTCTTAGAGACTTTAAATCTATTGGCATTGATGAAAATGCATATAAATGGCTTGAGAGCTTTTTACAAAAGAGAAAAGCTATAGTTACAATATCGAATGCAAAATCTAATATAATGGATATAAATAAGGGGGTACCACAGGGTAGTGTCTTGGGTCCCACATTATTTAATATCTATACAATTGAGTTATCGTGGAATAAAAAGAAACATAATGTTGGATTTAAATTGTATGCTGATGATACTCAATACTATTTTGCGATAACAACAATTCAGAACACTACTAATAAGATTGATGAAATAATGGTTGACATAAAAAAAAGGATGGTTAAAAAGAAATTGAAACTGAATTATGATAAAACTGAATGCATATTATTTAGGACAGAATATACCTTGAAAAACTTTGCACAATTAGAATATATGCAGATTGGAGCATCCAAAATCAAACTGGTACCAGTCGTGCGAGACTTGGGTGTTTTTATTGACAATACTTTAACTATGAAAAATCAGATATTAAACTACAGTAAAAACATGTAATTATCATCTTAAAAATATTGCATTTATCAAAAAGTATTTAAATGAAGATATCCTAAATACGCTAGTTCATAACCATATCATATCTAGATTGGATTATTGCAATTCACTTTACTATGGTTTGCCAAACAATTTATTAAAAAAAAAACTTCAGATCATTCAAAATAAAGCAGCAAGATTAATAAAAGGCACACAGCGACGTCAAAGAATTACACCGACACTGACTGAAATGCATTGGCTGCCGATAAAAGCAAGAATTGTATACAAAATCTGTTTGCTGACCTACAAGACATTAAAGACCGGAGAACCGAATTACTTTCATGAGTATTTAGTCCCTTTTGAACTTGGAACAAACATCACAGTGAGACATGAATATGACAAATATAGACCATAAACCAAGATCTAATCGAAATACTGTATTGGTAGCAGAACCTATCAATATAGTGCTCCAAGATTATTAAATGAATTATCAGCGCTACTCAGAGACAGTGAAGATGTAGTGCAATATAAGAAAACACTGAAAACATACTTATTTGAAAAATGCTACGATATCGAGCTCTTTACTATAAATGAGCTCTTCAAGGTGTGAGAGATATATAAAAAAAGTAAAAAAAAAAAAACAAGATAATTTAAATAAACTTAAGACCCGCCAGAGAGGAGGCGAAACCTTCTACAGGAGGGTATAAACCACAAAAAGTAAAAGTAAGTAAGTAATAACTAATTATTTTCTGGTATGATGATATTATTCTCTTTGTTACTACATGATTACTTCATATGTAATATTATTGTGATAAATTGTACGAATGGAGAAAGTGAAATTCGCGGGGAGGGGCGTTGGGGATTGTCGAAGAGCCCAAAGAAGCTCGGATCCTAAGGGCACTGCCATAGGTCAATACGGCACTAATTTATTTTGAATGCCGATTCATGCTCAAATTGGGCGGCTCCGCCATCACGTCCAATATGGCGGTCGTTTAGTTTCGCGTGACACCGATAACGTAACAGCAACATCTCTATGCGAATGACAGCTACTTTCCTCTTCTTTCGTTTTTGTTTAAAAACGTCAACCTAGAGTAGGTGTATATTCATTTTCGTGGGAATCCTGGATGGTGTGAAATTTTCCAGAGTTCACTTGTATTTTAAAATAGCGCATTAATATCAATGTTTAATAAGCTTTTACACTAAGTATAACTCGTAAGTTGGATATTATTTTTATAGTGGGAGGTTCTGATAGGTATTTATATGTGAACTTCGTAAACTGGCTTTATTATTATTATTATTATTGTGGGAGGGTCTGATAAGGAATACCCCATTTTGATCGGTTTTTGTTTCATTGACAAACTATCAATCGAGAGTACTTGTGTCATATCGTTTGTTATTTATTAAAAATATTTAAATAGTTTAATTATGATCGCTTGTTATTATTTTTAGTGCATTTCCCTATCCATATACAAAGGCCATGGTCTCCTTTATACTTAGGATGCAGAGTCAAAGCAAATATCTTTACTCGTATTCCCATCTAGTTTGCAATTTTTGCTACAAGATGGAGTGAGCTCCTGTTTACTCTATTGTACTTAGACATATTATTTACATATTTGCACTCGAGATAATACTTGAAAAGATGATTCTGCCTTTTGATTCTTTTGTGTATTTCAGTTGTCTTGATGTCACTTCCTTAGAAAATTTCTGTATTTTGTGATATCTTGACTTCCAGCCTCCATCAGTAATTTGGGAGATTATAGAAATGAGGGATGGGGGGGGGGGAATAATCACAATTCATGGATATTGAAATACAAAATTTTCAAACTGCACCAAAAAAAAAACACTGGATACCTACAGAGTCAGTTATAAAAGTCTTGCCGGAAAATAATCATATTCTGTGAATATCAGAGAAATGAAAATAAGAACCACTGAGGAAATCTATAAAACCTTTAAAGTTAATGATGTCAATTATTAACTCTTGTTAACTTGTTTGAATTAATTTAACTCTATTGTAATAAAACTTGTGAAACTTTTTCATAATTGACTTTACCCACCAAAAGCCCCCCCCCCCCCCCCCCAGGAACCAAGCTTAATATTACTCGAGATAACCTACCCCTTTTTTCCTAACTGCATGTACCTTATGTATCATGCACTCCAATGAGTGCATGCATTACGCTAATATCTGGTAAAATATTTAGCTTCACACCCCTATTAAATTGATAATCGACATTATGATTTTCCATTGTTGTTTTTTTATTTATTTTCAGTGTTAATAATAGATAAGGTTTTTTAAGAGTGGGTTCTTGGGGGCAGAGCCCCAAGAGTTAGGGGGGAAAAAATATCATGAGCTTCATTATCATATTAGGTCTATTTAGGTTAGTTCATCCCCAGTTGGGAAGTGAATTTGTAAGTGACGTTTTTGTTTCCCAGTAGTTTTCATATTTTTTCAAAGTTTTATATATCATTTTGCTAAGAAATACTAGTTTATCATTGTATCTCTCCAAAGTTGTTCCATTTCGAAATTAAGTATGAGATTGTGGTTTATCGGTGGTCTTTTTCTATTTTCTTATTCCACTAAAAATTATTAGTTGTTGTAGTCACCATGGCTCAAGTGGTACCGTCTGCGACTTTGAGGCATCAGGTCGAGAATTCGCGCCCTGTTACGGTCTAAGGTTAGCAAGGGCATGCACTCAGGGTAACGATGACATCTGCCAAAGCAAGTTATTTGCAACTGTCCTAGCCCTTAGTAGAAAAGGGATTCCGTGATGTAAAATCAGAACTTAAAATTATTAGTTGTTGATGTATTTCCGTACCCAATACCCATCATATCCTTGATCATTAGAAAAAAATCTCTTTCTTGGCCTCCCATTTAGTATCCTTACATGCCTGGGTTAATCATTTCTCTATTCCCATTTTCACTGTACTGTATATATCTTGAAAGGATATAGACTTCTAGTCAGCTATTTTCAGATCTTAATTTTAGATTTTTGTATTCTTTACTGATGCCTTGTGAACTTGTTCTTAGGTTGATTTTCCTTCCTTGGTCAGTTAAGAGACAATCATATTCAGTATTTTCATATTCGCACATGGCTACTTTTCTGAAGTTTCTGCAGGAATTCTTGTAAAGCAAGGTCGGTACTTACCTCATATCACTATGAGACAATATGGATTGTCTGTTATTCAAACGGTGGTCTGTCATTTTTTTTTTTTTCTGAGGGAATATGCCTCTTCTTTTTCAACTTCTGTGTTATGGCAATCTCCTTTAGTTTCTTCGATAAATATTTACAGACCTGGTCTTCTCAGACTTAGATAAACCTATTAAAATTTGAATTTTGACAACCTCCCTGTATAGATTACTTGATCATCAAAGTTAGTAGCAGTTTTAGTTTTCTTCAAAGAGGAAAGATTTATGTATTGGTATTAATATGTAGACAAAAGAAATCATAGCTTTATTTTATTTTATATTTATTACTTGCTTTTGTAAAAATAATATATTCAACTTATTTGATGTTGCATATTTTACCATATCTATAATTCCGTTGGTACTGTCCCTGTCAGAGTAGAGGATATATAGCTACCAGAAAAGACCCATATTGTTAGCAAATGTCTTATTTATGTAATTTCTTCCAAAATGATAGTTAAATCCCTCCTCATTCGTCCTCCATTTATTCTATTTATTTTTTAATATATTGTTGAAGACTCAGTGGTGTTTTAGCAATGAAATGACAAGCCTTAAAGTAGTGAGATGATCTCGTTCTGGTAGCATGGGATGGCTCTCAGTGATAATTATAGTTCAGAATTTGTGTAGACAGGACCTCCTTGAGTTTGAATAGCTACCATGTTATCTGAAGATGGGATTATAATATCATCTTATTTAATTATTTGCATATTCCTAACAGACACATAAGATAATGAGTACAACATATTCAGTAAAGGAAACCCAGCATGAGCCAATTCTTTACCCTGGCAGAGTACCATTAGAAGTCAAGTCGCTTATGAAATCGTCAAGATCTATGGAAAAGTTGATATTTAGAAAAATGATAAAGTGTGAGTAACTTAGAACTGTATATTTTACTGCAGTATTATCTTTTTACTTTTTTATATTTTTTATTTTGGATTCATGATCAAGCTCATATATTGCAGTCATATTATATTTGGTCCTATTCATACCCAACTCACGATACAATATTCATTCTGGTGGTATTTACATGAGAGCTATTACCTGCATTCAGTGTAAGATATATGAATGCAAAATTGCATATTTTAGAGTGGACTGGACCATTTACCTCACTATCTGTCTGTAGGATTAGTCAAACTTTATCTAGGCAACAATAGTCAAGTTGAATCATTCTCATGATATAAACTTTATGCATATAATTTTCTACAGTGGGTCTTGGTTACCTACAAGGAACTCTGACACAACAGGAATGTGAAACTGCCATAAAGAATATATGTGGTGTAGCTGAAGCTACTACTGAGGAAACTGTAATGGTAAGATATTTCTTCAGATTGAATTAAAAAGTAATGAGCTCGATTATACTTTTTTAATGGTATTATATTATGGTACTAGGAAAAATTTAAGTGGATATCAGCATGAAATTAAGTTGTAACATAATATTTGTCATATTTTTCTATAGTTTGTGAACTAAGCTTATAGTGGTATTCTTTGTTAGTACAGTAGGAGTTGGCTAACTTCTTCTTTAGACTTGTATTATCTATATGCTTATTTGGTTAATATGCTCTGATAAGAGATTTAATGATTTGGATGCCTATTGATCCAACCTAGCCATGTCTTGCAGTTTACTGTAGTTTTAATATGTGAAAAATGGTTGGGTTAATAACTAAATATATAATTATCCCTTCATATAGTCACTGAGTTACAAAAACACTGCATATCGAATTACTGGATTGCAGTATTGTATGATCACTAATCATACTTTGGATTTACCTAATTACACTTATGGGTAAGAACCCTATTCTCATGACTTCTTGTATCCTGGTCAGTTTCTTTTCTCTTCAACACTTCTCAAATCTTCCATTAAAATTATGGATGGATTTTGCATTCACTCGTTTAATGAATTCTAATTATCCATAAGACTAACACTGGGAAAGCTCTTTATATACTTATAATTGTCTGTCTCTTCAGTGAATTACTAGGGGCGTTATGTTCTAACAATGCTGTGCAGTGCTGTATATGGTAACAACATGTTACTGTATTCCTTCATACTGTATATTACATGGGTTAGTCTAGGAAAACCTGAAAAGTAGTTCCTTTAAGAACACTATACAGTATATTAATATACAGTAAATAGCAGCATATAAATATGCTAATATGATATAACTTGCAAGCATACATTTAGCCAATTTTGCTCCTTTAGAGATAATCTGGAGTGTGTATCATGTTTCTTACTCTTTTAAGCAAGGTTTATATATAATTTTATGATTATTTACTATGTAATGTTTTTAAAATGATATATACAGGTAATAACATTGAGAGATAAGTCACAACATGCAAATGATTTTCCATGTGAGGCCTAATTGCTATTGTAGGGCCTCCCTAAGCTGCCAGTTCGAACAGCTCTTAAGCTCTTAAGGATGGTTACAGCCGGTCCCAGACTTTTAACACAGTTTGTAGGGAGTGTATATTATGTAGTTGTGTATGGTGCAATCTTCTGTAAAGTGTGTGATTGTATGACGTGATGTGTTATATCCAGAACAAACATTATCATAGGAGCCATCTTTCATAGCTTAGAAGGGCTGGGTGGTGCTCACATAGCAGCTTGACCAGATGGACTCTGATCTCACAGGATGTAGAAGGATGGATATGAGGTGACTGTGTAAGCAGCTGTTTGTTGTCATCAATGTAATGGTGACTTAATTGGGTATAGATATGATTGCAGAGGCTGGTTTGGGGTGGGCAAGAGGGAAGAGATGACAGTATTTGTGTGTAATATTGTGTGCTATCGGTAATTTTAATGTTCATTGGTACTTGTTGGTGTTCTACCAGGTAATGTAGTGGGTAGAATTGGATTGTTGAGGGTGCATTCATATCAAGATGGTCTTTGATGATTTTCGTCTCTTGGTGTAAGTGGTCTCTAGGTTTAGTAGCTGTGCAGCTTGTGTAAGTGATCTCTAGGTTTAGTACAGTGCAGCTTGTGATTATGTTTAGGACAATTTTTGTGAGGTTTGAAGCCCAAAAAGGGCTTGCATATTCCATCACTGAGCATATACTGTATATTGTTTGTGTACTGTGGTTTGTTTGTTGTGTCCCAGTGTTGTGCTTAGGACATTAAGCATTGGTGTCAATTTGTTTTCGATGTTTGTGACATGTTGACACCAATATAATGTAAATTTTACCAAGAAGTATAGGTATGTATGTATGCTAAGGGGATGTTTATGGTGAGGTGTGGAATGCTCCCCAGTTTGAGGAGAGTGACTGTGGATTTAGTTGGGGCAGCCGTGTAGTTTGTTGAGGTAGGGTTAGAAGAGGTCTGTAGCCGTGTTTGCCTTTTGATGTCTACTCGAGTGTGTTATGTTGTCTGTGCAGGACCCTTTGTATACTCGGGGTAAGTGTTGTGTGGATAGATTATGTAAGTATAGGATGAAGATTGTGAATAATAAGATTGATCCTTGAGGGTCTCCGTTTTTAGTTTTTGCTGTTTGATGACTGACTGGCAAGTGATGTGTGCACCTCTACCAGCATGCGGAGATAGATGGCCTGCCATCTTTTTGTGTTATTGTGCTAAAAGTTTTACTTGTGAGGTTGTAGTAGGGGATAGCATCATAGGCTGTATGCATGTCTAGTGTAACGAGAAGAGTCCTTTTTGCTGACCTACCTGAATTGATGTCATCAAATTTTTTTTTTTTTTTGTATCAGGTATGTAATTGTAGTTTGATATGTTAGTGAGTGCTTGTATGCCCTATGGTCACAGGTGTATAATGAATATACTGTCAGGGCCACACGTAGATGAGTGCTCGAGATTTATGATGATGTGCTTTATCTGGTTGCTGAGGAAATGTGCTTAGTCTGGGTTTGTATGGAACTATCTCTTACGTCTCTTGACACATTGATTGTCATGGTGTTCATGAAGATGACTGATATGAGAGAATTGGTTAATGAGGGTACTTGCCTGTTTTTTATTTTAAGGTATGATGTCTGTTGTTGTGATGGCAGTATGAGATTTTGTTTGTTACTGTTGGAAAGTAATCCTGTCAGTGTTTTCTAGAGATGTTTTTTGTGGTTAAGTGTATTCAGGAAATTATTCCAGTTTAATCCTTGTTATTCTGATATTTTATTGTTTTATGTACAAAGTGTTCGTATTTGTTGTGTAGTGTCCTATGTGTGGGGTGTAGAGGAATGTTTTAGGGTATCATATTGTCTGATGAGATTTTGTGTATGAAGTTGGGGTTGTGTCTTTCTCTGTTACCTCTAGGGATGGGTTTTGCCATCTTGTACTTATTGTTATAAAAGTGTACATCATTTATGTTTTTGATGGGGGTACTATTTATAGCTTCAGTTGTTGTTTTGTTTCATTAGTGAAAGCTTCCCAGCTGGATCTTTTGTACCTGATATATGTGTATCTCTTGCCAGCTGAGGTGATTCTTGTTATAGCAGTGGTGATGATGGGAAGGTGGTCAGAACCTGGGGTTTTAACCACATTCCATTATGCCATGAGGGCAAAATTCATTAATCAAAAGTTGATATCTGGAGATGATGGTAGGAGTGGCTTTGATGTGAAATATGTTGATAAATGTTATTTAGGATGAAAAGTCGATTAGTTTGGTGTGATTATCAGCCCTTAGTCCATGTTAATATTGTCAACAAATCAGGCGACTATCTTTATGTTGAAGTTACCACCCAGGAGGATATTTGGAGTATTGGTGACGTAATAGATTTGTGGGGTGTAGCTGTTAGGTATTGTGGGGTATTTTTTAGGGGGAATGAATGTATACCAATCTGCTGCAAATCTGGTCTTGTCTGATGGTGGTTAATTTATGAAATGTGGGAGTTTTTTATGTTCTTTGCACTTATGTTTCTTGTAAGATGTGTTTATTATATTGTTTGACGAATCGTGTGATTTCTTGTATTTTGATGCTTATGCTGTCTGTGTTCAATTGTAGAATGGTGATACTGTGTATGTGTTAGGTACTGTTGCATAGAGGTCAGGAGGGTGTGTGGATGGGAGTGTAGCTGGGAGAGACGCAGTAGAATGTCATAATCATGGTTGAAGTGAGGGTTGTGTGGCTGGAATGTTGGTGTGGGAAGGATGGTCAGATTGGGGATGATGGGGTGTGGAAATAATGGATTGGTGTGAAGGCGGGTGTAGGGAGTATCATGAGCAGTTTCAAGTTTTTATGTAACATTTCATGTTAGAAAGTATTGCACAGGTGAAATGGGTCCAGTTTCTACACAAGTTACAATTAACCGAGTCTTTAGTTTGTAGGTTTGAAGTGATGGGTGTGGGGCATATGGATGTGTTTGTAGTTGTGTCCTGGATTACTCTTGATGTCTCTGGCAAGGAGGCTTCTTCTTTTTTTGTAAATATCCACCCATGAGGGTGGACTTGCCTTGGTGGGCCCATAGGAGAAATCATCTTGAACTGGAGTAAATCTGTAGAGATAAGAGGGAACATCAAAATGTTCTGCCCGGGATTAGTAGTCTCCTACAATTTCTAAAGAGATGCCATGTTTGAGAGAAAGAGGAAAATCGGGATAGTATAGGGATGAAGAGGGGAGATGTGATGGTGCCATGTGCACGCTTTTAACCCCCTAGAGGACCACCTGGAAGGAAGTGTAAAGGGGAGATAGGAGACAAAAACAAATTAATACATAAAAATGAAAAATAAATAGATGAACAAAACTAGGAGCCTTTGAGAAATAATTGCTGGAGAATCATTTCGTAGTATAGTTTTTTTTTTTTTTTTTTTTTTTTTTTTTTTTTTTTTTTGAGATGAGTTAATCCTTGGGTGACCAAAGCCTCTATCAGGGCTCGTGCCCCTTGAGGGGCAGAGAATGGTTGTGGCAGTTTGGCATATATTGCCACTTCTGTTTACTAGCTCCTGTGAGTGAACCCTTGATAAAGATGCTGTCACCCCAGGTCACATGAGACCTGGTTTTGGAGTTTGGCGAGAAATTATATTGCACTTGCATGACTAAGCAAATATATATTTTAAGAGATATGTAAGACTAATTTTGTATTTAATATATTAATATTCTTGCACTCTAACATGACTACCTAGTTTCTGCATTATACAATACTAGTTTCAGGGACAAATGTATACTCACCCAAATTAGTATCTTAAATATATCCCAATTGCAAGTAGTTTTTTCCCACATTGCTAATTTGTCATTTATTCCCACCCAGCAGGTGGAAGAATGTATCATGAATGGGAGAAATAATATTAGTTATTTAGGAAAAGCTAGTAAAGATCTTAAAGAAATAATTTGCCATTGGATACATTATTGTTTGCTTTGTTACTTATACTGTATACTAGACAGCAGAAAACTTCCTCCTTTGATATTTTTTTACATTTTCAGAACATATGCGTGCAATATGCTGGAATGTTAACTCTGCTTCGGACAGCTCTGAGAATTAACATGCTCACCACTCGACAAGAGGCCTTCATAGCTGATCTTACCAATTTAGGGTAATTAAACCTTGATTATACTTTGTTACCATGGTAACTCAGTCTTTCACTGCAGCACTAATATAATACCACGTGTAAATTATTAATCCACTGCTTGGAAATATAATTCTTAAGGATAATTTCTGTGGGAATATATCATTGTAGTATTTAATTTACTTCAATTGGGGGGACGAAGGTAGCTCAGTGGTAGAGCATTAGAGAAAAAGCAACTAGTGCAAGTTTGATCCTACTGCATGACATTATGATGGGATCCAGCCTTAATCCCTAGATCCAACGATTATGTGTCCACTCTCATTCGAATGGGAACTAATTGTGAAGCATAAGACGATGCTTTACTTAATTTGCTGCAAATTTATGCAGTGTTTATCTAGATTGCTCAACAATACATTACTGTTACTACTTGCTACTTGTGTATTTGTTCTTATTGTAGATTACACAAAATATATGCTATTGCAAATGATTAGCAAAAACAGTACCCTAGGAAAGTTTTCAGTAACTTTTCATCTTGCCGTTAGCATCCCTCATCGATTTTTCTTGTTACAGTGCATGTATTAGTTTCCTTGCAGTGACTTAATGTAAAATGAAATCATTACTGAATATGGCTAAACAGTCATTTTTTTTCTTCAAATATCTTTTAAATATGATAACTACACATATAGTAAATTCTACCTACATTTTAATGCAGTTTACCACAGGAATTTGCAAATGACATCTGTAAAGTTGTATTTGGACCAGCTAGAGTTGATATTGATAGGCAGCTAGTGGCAAACAGTCCTGCTTTACCTGTTATGACAAAGCTACATTGGAGGGTGGAGGTTACAATATCCACAAGGTGAGAAATGTTTAATCAAGTATGATAGTCCAAAGAATATTTGAATTTTCATTCTTGAAAGATTACAGAAAGGGAATGTTTTGCCCTGTGAATGCTTTGGATAAAACGACATATTTAGTCAAAGAAAAGTCAACATTAGAGCATAGAGCACATGAGAAGTAAAATTAACTCGCTACCTGTTTGGTAGTACATTAATGCACCTGCTATTTTTTTTTTTCAGTTGGTTATCTCGCGTTCTTGAGCCTGTAGTCATGATGCGACTAGAGCTTAACAATGGATCTGTTTACACATTCCAACTCCCCCTTGCCAAATTTCACCACCTTAGGTACACTGTTGCTAATCTTCTAAATCAAATGGAGGGTCTCAAAAATTCTCCAGTGTGTAAAAAATAAGGATAGTCACAAAGTTTATGATTGTTGTATATATATATATATATATATATATATATATATATATATATATATATATATATATATATATATATATATATATATATATATAGATAGATAGTTCACAGCAAAGAGAACACATTGCTCATTCGCAACACATGTATAACTGATAGTTCTGTACTAAGAAAGAATTGTTCTAGATTATTTTTTATAGTGCAGTGACAAATCCCTCAAAAGTCAAGATGGGGTTACAAGAGAATTGGGGTAGCAAGATAGAATAAGAAATGAGGTGGTGAGGCTGAGAACGGGTCTTGAGTTGTAGAATGAGTTAGATCCGAGTGTGTTGAGATAGTTTGAAGAAGTGGCAAAAATGAATGATTTAACATCTAGAAAAGAGAGAAGAGCAGAAGTACTAGGAGTAAGGCTGCAATGAAGACCTAGAATGAGATGAATGAACAGTGTGAAAAGAGCATTGGATGCACATGGTGTGTCAGTAGAAGAGGAAAGATGAGAGTGCAAAAGATAGGAAATAGTGAAAAAAGATTGTGCATAGGTGATACGTATTAAAGGGATTTTTTGCACCATGAGATGAAGTGGTGGGGATAAACCAGCTACTGCTTTGAGGCCTCACATTAGAAGATTCTTACCCTGTGGATGACCTAAGCATTGTGGTTGGGGGGAACTGTGGCAGTCCTTTCTCCCAAAGGTGGTAAGAGGAGTGATTGAGGTATGTTAGCTTCTGGTGAATATGTGCTTTGACTCTCCCACCCCCATCAAAAGGGGATTGCGGTCTTTGTATATGTGGCAGTCCGCTCACACCCACCCGTCCCGGTTTGATGTGGTAGTAGGTACAAGAAATCCTTTTGGCCCCTGTCACCTATACACAATATTTCTCCATCCATTCTTATTGCTAGCTCTCTCTCTCTTCCTTGTTCCACTGACATATCTCCTGCATCTAATGCTCTTTCTCCCCATCCATTCATCTCGCTCTACGTCTTCCTTTCGGTCTAACTCTAATTACTTCTGCTCTCCTCACTCTTTGTTAGTCGTTCATCATTCACTTTTTCTACATGCCCAAACCATCTCAGTACACTCGGGTCCAACATCGAACAGCCTTCTTTCAACACTTGTTCTCTGCTTCACCTCATTTTACACTATTTATTCCAAACACATATATCATACCTCTCAAACATCTCGTCTCCATTACATTCAACTGGTTATTTTCATTCTTTTGCATTCAAAGTCTGCTTCAGTCAATGCCATAGGCACAATCATGCCTTCAAATATTCTTCTCTTTGCATTCATTCCAAAATATCAATTTCTCATTACATTTTTCAAGCCACTTAGATATATACCTGCTTCCTTCACTCTATGACTTACCTCATCTTCCACTCGTCCATTCACAGCAACATGCGACCTCATATACTTAAAACTCAAATTTAACTTTTTCAAGCATCTCCCCATTCAATCTGCCAACATCAGCACTCCTTGTACACCTCAGGGCTTTACTTTCACCAACATTCATCTTCAACTTCCTTCTCTTACACTCCCTTTCAAACTCGTCACCAATTTCTTTTGTGCCTTCTCAGAATCAGACACCAGTACCATGTCATCTGGAAATAGTATTTGATTCACTTTCAACAACCTTCCATTTTCACCAACTAATTTCAAGGCTCTACCTAGCATTCGTTTACTTACCTTACCACTTAACTCATGTACACACTGAACAACAAAAGCAACACCTCAAACTGATTACTCTTACCACAAGCTCTTCTATTCATATAAACACTCTTGACTGCATTCAGCAAACTTCCTCTTACGACATACAATCAGTCCCAACATAATCCGCAATGCCTCTTTATCAACTCTCTTAAAGTCCATGAAAGCCAAAAAGTGCCCTTACCTTTCTCTAGGAATTCTTTACATACTTGTCTCACCACAAACTACTGATCAACACACCCTCTTCCTCTCCTGAATCCATACTATTCTTCTCCACTCATTCACGTAGTTCCTTTCCTAATTATTCTAATCAACACTTCCATATGCCATAATAAATAGTCAACAAATTCTTTTAAAGCTACTACATTCATGCTATCTCCCATCCCCTTTATAAAGTGGTACTACACATGCACTCCTCTAATCAATATGGACCCTCTCCTTCCTGAAGCATACATTCATCGACCTCACCATCTGTTTCACCCTTGTCTTTCCACCTTTAGATAAGCATTCCTTATGACACCTACCTAGCCCTGGCACTTTACCTGCTTTCATTACTTTTAATGCTAGATTACTTCTCTCTCTTGTAATTTCCATAACATTCTCCTCACCTATCATTGGTATTTTCCCTGCATCTCCCACAGCCGCAGTCTGTGCCTATCTTCAACATTAAGCAGTTCCTTGAGATACTCCCCCCATCTTACTCTTACCTATAGCACATCCACTAGCAAGTGCCCATCTGCTCCTTTCACCATCTCCTCCCTATCAGACTCGGTTTTCTGTGCTCATTTCACATCCTTTTATACTTTTTAATATGCTCACACAAGCATCTACCCCATCTCACACTTATTTTTCTCTTTACTTCTCTCACCATGCATTTCCTAACCTCCTCCTTGCTCTATGCCTTCCATAAGCCTCAACATACCCTGTCTGCAACCATACTTCAGATACACGCTTCATTCCACCATTCACTACCCTACCTCTGCTTCCTCCCATTTATCTTATCCCACATGTTACCTCTGCACACTTCATAAATCCTCCTTAAAACAATTCCAATATACTTCCATTTCCTCCTCAACCTTCTCTTCCTTTACAGTCCACACATTCCTTAGATTTGCTTTACACTCAAATTCTTTCTCTTTATTCAGTTTGCTCATGTTCTCCCTACAATCTCCTCTTTATACACTACTTCCACTCTCACTCTACCTTCCACTATAAAAAGATAAAACATTCCATGCTAGCTCATCAGTATATTCACATCCAATACTCTTCCACTCACCGTCTTGTCCTAATACACTATTTAAAGCCATGATATAACTGGGTGTTTTCATTATCTCTTATTTTGAAATATGATTGTTCCTACATTCAAAATGCCTTATATCTTGGGGGCAGTATGTGCTGTAATATAAATTGGGACTGAAGAAATAATCACTTTCATCTAACTTTCTGCTTATATATAGTGCTGAATAACTGTTACTGTGCAACAGTTATTACAAAAAGTGATGAAAAGTATACTTTACAAGATTATAAGAACTTATCTAAATAGATCCTTCCACTAATTTTACAAAAAAAGATTGAAACAGAATATATATGAACTACATATTAGTTTCTTTTTTCCTTTTTCCAAATCATTCTTTCTAGGTATGTTATTTAATAAGACCTGAGAAAGAGAATGACTGAAAGGTATCAAGGAGGTAATTTAACAGTTAGCTGTTGAAAGACGGTAAATCTTTGGTCCCTTCTTCAAGAGGTATCCCTGATGATTCAAATTCCCAATAAAGTCTCCGAAGTCTTTCACTTGAACTTTTGCCTGACGTGCAATCTGACGCAGTTCATCGATGCTGAAAGTTGATTTGTATGTAGCGTCAGACATACGTTGCAATGCAGACACAAATTTTTTCATCTACGGAGGCAAAGAGGAAATCAGATTATTTAGCATAAGTGTATACAGGCATATTTAGTACTGCTTAAAGAAAACATTATCTAAAACATATAAAAAATTTAAGTTATATAAATGAAGAGCTAATTATTAAAACTGCAATTTCCAGTATACGTAGGGTTGCTGATGGCCCACTGAGGTAAAACAAACTAATCTGTTTTTCATGAAGCTGCTCTATTTCAAAACATCAATAGAAGCCCCAAGCTTTTGTCTAGGCCATCACTTCAATATGGGGATATCCATGGGCACCAGAATAATATATATATATATATATATATATATATATATATATATATATATATATATATATATATATATATATATATATATATATATATATATATATATATATATATATATATATATATATATATATATAGTATTTACAAACCTGTGATCTATTGCTTGACCCTGAACCATGCTGTGACCTCTGGAAATCCAAAAGTCCGAACTCGTCTGAGTAAGTGTCAAGCATTGAGAAACGCATAATCTCCACGACATCTTTAGCATCGTCTTCAGTAGCTTCTTCTCTCAACTCACATCTGGCTCTGGCCTATTTAATTTGGAAAAAATTGATGAATATAGTCGACCTAATATGGAGGCAATAGAAATGCTAACAATTTTACAAAAGTAGTTTATGGCTTAAGTCAGAGGTAAGACAGAATATCAATATTCTTTAAAAATGACTGTATAGTATTCAACTATTTTACAGACTACTAGACTTATAAAGTACTGATTTCCAATATTTTTAAATTAGTAACTGTGATGACAATCAAATATACATATGTATAATATACGTTCACACTTCTATAATGATGATCAGTAGCATAACCTGAAACTTCTTTGATTTTGTACCTCCGTTAAACGAATAAGTGATTCTAGCTGACGAGTAGTTATGGGGGTAGAATCTGCATTCTGATGCTTTTGTCGCAGTTCCAAGTAAAATTGTTGGATTATTTTTGCTGCTTTTGAAGTCAATTTGGGTTTTACATATTTTCTAGCATAACAGATGAATTTACGGAAAAGCTGGTGTGGGATAGGATCCAAAGGCTCATCACTGTGGTACCTTAGACGAATACTAGAGAAAAACTACATTTTAGCAATAATGTCTCTGTATAGATGCAAGGCAGACACTTGTAAGTTTCTCTTTACCGAGTCAAGTTATCAATGAACTTTTAAATTATAAAGCTTTATTACTCTATGTCTATCAAAACCCTTTTTGTGAACTGCTAAATAGAGTAGATGATGTCTGGATTTCTGTTTCATACTTGTAAAATCACGAAAAAATCATATTAACAAAATATAGAAGTACTCAATATGACACAAGCAAAGGTTAAACTGTACAGTTCTAAAAAAAACTAGTTTATATGATAATATAAGTTACTGTACCTAAGAGGCTTATCACAATCAATGACATCAGAAGAGTTCAACAAATCTTCCCTCCGAACTCTAATGGTTGTGGGAACTTGTCCAAACTTGTTTCCTGCTCCGCTATGAAGAGCCATAACATGCTCAGATAAGAGACTATCCAATTCCTATAAATGAAAATTGCATGAATAATAAAAGTATACTGTATGGACACTTACACAAAATACATAAAATATCAATTAAAATATAAATGTGGAAGACCAGTAAAATAAGCATAGTGAAAACAACTGCTTAGATTAAAGAAAATAGTAAACTACACCCTCAAACGCAGGAGAAATTTACTGATAATTAATATGAAAATATTCTACCTGTCTCAATGCATCCCATCAAAAGTAAGTCTCTATGTTGGACCCAAACCAATATGATATGGAGATCTTATCAAAACTAAAGAAACAAAACATCGTTCCCATAACACACTCATGTTGGTGATGTATTTTACAGCTCTACAGGCAATATGGGATGAGGCCCAAGCTCATGGAGCATTCTAAAACATATGCTGTCCTTTTATTACCGTTACCAAGCCAGCAAACCGTATTCTATATTTATTGGGTGTCAAAATGAGTTGCTTGGATTATACCTCCAGATAATAGAAAAGTTATTACCACATTAGCATGTACTCTCTCAACTTTTGTATGAGGTAGAATCTCTATTACTTAAATCTATGCTAATTATGGAATGTACGGTATATATTTGAGTGGTAGTTCTATGCATCGAATTAATGCCATTATATCTTTCTGTCAACTTTCTGCTAGTGGGTGCATTTGTTTGTGCATCATATTAGTTCCATTTGTTCACTCTTGCAATACACAGTATTTAGTGTTGTATATTTTCGTCAGCCTTATCTATAATTAGTAAATATCCAGTTCTTCATTGCTACATAAGCAACGGTGAAAGGATAGTATATGAATCAGACACAATTTATAATGAATGAAAAACTTAAATATAAGCATAAATTATAATGAAAAGATAATAGCCCCTTGTGTCCCTCCCACTTTCAGTCATGTTGGATATTCGTAAACAAGGGATTTTTCCCCATATGGGCATTGGCCTTTTAAAAGTACGTACCCTATAGGATATGCCCCATGGTTTTAATAAATTAAGACCCAGATATTATTATTCAGGCACACTAATGTCATGAGGAGGAACCTATGGCTCCTTATCCACAAAGAAGTCACGATTTTCGACATAGTAAAAACAAAGAAAAAGATTTGAGGTTAATTCTTACCTTATGATAGGGGACCTTGGGGCTTATATTCTCTCAAGGGTATTGTGAATAAGTAAAGAGGATAATAATCTTTTATAGTAGACTTGTGACACAGACATATAGTTTAACTGCCCCTGTCTTCACTAATCTCTGGCCTCTTCTTGTTTCTTACTTGGAAAGTTATAGATTATATTGTAGCCTCGAAGCATTTTCTAGGTGAAGCAAGGATATTTAACATCACTGTTAGAAACTATGATCGATAATTATCTTGTTCTCACCTCTGCTTAATAAAATGGTCTCCCTTCTGAAAACCTATTTAGAGATTAAGTTTGGAGATCATGTTCCATTTGATATTAATAGGTTCTGATACCACCCAGTTCATTCTTACCATCAAACACAACTTCTTACTTTACGTAAGCTACTTAGGCCAGACATTTGAGAAAGGAAACCTAGCCTTCATTAAAATCAGTGTATCTATTAATGAATGATTAATTCATAATTAAATGCTGTAACTGCATGTATACATGCACCAACTATGATGTATATTTCAGTGAAAAGGACACCAAAGCCTCTGTGCATTACGCATATGGTGTACCCTTTTCCTAAGCTGCCTGGCCGAAAAATTCTGAATCCCTGAGGAAGGCCATAGCCAATCCCACGCTTTCCAACAGAACTCTCAGGAAACGTATATTATGTTGTGAGAGTACGTGGTAGTGTGTAGTGGAGTATTCCATAATATGTTTGTATGAGGTGACGTTACATCCTGGACAACCATCATATGACAGTTCTTTTATTCATAAGGGATGGGTGGTCCCCATATTCAGCTTGGCCAGGTGGACTCTGTCTTCACAAGGAAGGGAGGATTCAGGATGGATGAATGTTGGGAGGCTGTGCATGCAGCTTTGTTGCTGACTAACTGGATGGAATGGCATGTTTATTGAGTATGGATATGATAACAGAAACTGGTTTGGGGTGAGGAAGGGCGAAGAGATGACAGTATTTGTGTGATTTCATGCACTAAGTGTACAACTTCTCATTTAAATACCATGTAAACCTAACAGTCTTTACTTGATCATTTTTTATAAGCATCCAAACAAACTAAACCATATCTGTTCCACTCCATTTTATTTTACCCTGTAGAATCATATGACAAATTTTTCTAAGGTGTTTCATTCCTGGAATTCACTATTATTTTTCTCAATACATTTGGAGTCTAATACCCGCTACCATATCGTACTGTAGAAGCAATAATTCCATATTATATCCCAAACTTAGTTTGTCTGGATATAGACATCTTTTTATATCCTACTTGGTGCTCAAATTACTCCTCCCTTATTCCAGTACTCTACTCATATTCATTATCAGCGCCAGAACATCTGAATTTGTAAATCTTTTCAAGTACCAGATCATCTAACTTTATCTTTAAGATACTCAATCTTGCATTTCAACCACATCTCATTACCTCACTATATACAGAACCGAACACCTCCACCAACCTCTGCAGTACACTATCAGAATTAACCACCACTGCTTTGTTGTCTCCAACCAGCAACTTGCCAACCCTGCAACGTCAACCTCCCTCTATTATCATTCTAGCTCCTCAGCCCAGTTCTCTCCTCGTCTTGGCCCAATTTTACCAAAAAATACTCTGTCTTTTCCTGGTGTAGTCTAACTTGTGCCTAGCTATCCTTGTTATAGGTTTTTATTCCCTAAACAAGTACGTGTCTTTCATATACCAATCCATTGACAAGGCAATAATTCAAAACAGAACTGTGTAAAAAATAATACCTCATTAGGTTTGTCCAAGAGTATAAAGACGAGGTCAAATCTGGAAAGAAGTGCACTGTTCATCTTAAGATTTTCAGATACTGTTTTTGCTTTGTTGTAATGACCACCAATTGGATTTGCAGCGGCTAAAATGGATGTTCGAGCAGGGAGTGAGCATACTATTCCAGCTTTTGCTATGCTGATGCACTGTTGTTCCATTGCCTCCAATAATGCCTAAAGAGCAAGAACAGTGTTACTCTGTTAAAAATCGAAAATATCGTAGAGTAAAAGTATTGAGTCCAGTACAGCTAATTCTATATCAAGATTGCGAGGAAAATTAAACATGGTGAATCACTGACAGCTAATATTGGGGAAGAAATCAAGAACCACGAGATGAACTAAGGCTGATTAGTCAAAGTGAAGGAATCTGAAGATATAAGGAAAAGTAATAATAATGTAAACAAAATTTAGAGAAACACAATATCTGAGACTTGGTGTAAATGGTAGCAAATGTTTGCATTGTCAAAATGGCAAACAAGATGAAAATAAACACCTAGAGGCAAACACAGATAAGATCATATAAAATTCCAGTGAGTGTCAAGAGCCTAACAATTTCTCAGTCATAAATAACAAAATCACAGATATACAGAAGCATTGCAACATTTTTCAAACAACTGCCATCATTACAGTACAATGTAGAGATCTAAATAAATAATGACACTCTTTAAAGTGTAGCCAGAAATGCTCCAGATTCTCATGCTATATTATCAGTGGTTGTTCTCTCATCATGGCTGAAAAGTGAAGCCACATTTTAGTATATTGACTCCAATGAGGTCATAGCAGGAAACATCATCTCCAAGCCTCTCCAAAATAGTAATATACTAGAGCACAAAGGCATATAGCATATGGGAACATTTCTGTAACAACAAACCCTAGGGAAGATACCTGATGCTGATTGGTCATTTTATCAAATTCATCAATACAGCATATGCCTTGATCAGCCAACACAAGAGCACCGCCTTCCAAAGCATAATCTCCAGAGCCACCTCCTTCACGGCACAGAGTAACTGTTAAACCAGATGTTGTTGTTGTATTTCCACATACGTACACACCTGACAATGAGGTGATGATAAAAATGATTAAAAGTAGGGTTAAGAACAGGAAAAATGAAATACTAAGGCAAATAATCAGACTAAGACAGAAAATATTTATCCAGCAGTAACTGAAGTTAGTATCTGAAATAAAGAACCATAAAAAAAATAAAATTCTCTTTATTCTTTCACTAACACCAGCAGCTAATGGAAAATTTATTGACTTTTTGCTTCTTCATTTCACAATTTGGTACAATAAATTAAATGTTTAAAAATTATTATTTCCTTCATTAACATCAGTTCGATATTGCAGAATGTTTAAAATTTTATGCATCCTTTACAATTGCCATACAAATTGCTTTCTAAAAAATATTAGCCTCAAGTATTGGGCTTATTTTCACAATACTGAAACAAAATTATTAAGAAAATTTGTATTAATCCACACATAATCTTACAACATACCTCTTGGAGCAACATTAGCACATGCTTGCAGCATCTGACTCTTGCCTAATCCAGGGTCTCCCACAACAAGTATATGAGGGTCTCCACGTACAGGTACTCTGTCAGCACCACCTTTAGAGCAGCCGCCAAATAAACACAAAACCAAACCAGCTTTGACCATTTCGTTGCCACATATTCGTGGACTTAAGGAGGCCACTAAAAGCTTGAAGAGTTGAGGTTCTGCTTGGATAGCCTATCATTAAAAATTAATTAGTTGGCAAACAATTTTCAATGAAATTTTGCTTCATCTCCTGTAATGAATATGACTGAATTAAAAGAAAGCTTTTTGGAAATACTTCTGACTGTGTAGGAAGAATGAATATTTTCTAAACTTATTCCATATTCCATTAGAGCCAGGAAGTCAGCAACAGTAACAAAGGAATTCCGGTAGCAAAGCTTCAGTATACCATGCCTGTTCTTGCCTATTCCAACAATTCAGTTTCATGAAAAAAAAATTCAAGAAGGGAGTGAAACCACCCCAAGCTTTACTCCCCTAGATTCAGCTCCTACAACATGCAGAAAATATATAGACGGAATTCTCCTTCCTCTAGACCAGTGTAACAATGGGATATACTGTACCTATTAGAAACCTACTACGACAAGAAGGGAGTGTGCAGGTGGAATGCCTTCTCTCCCACATCAAGGATAGCTGCATGTACGTTTGTTTACATTATATAGTTTTCTGTTTGTCTTCATGCATCCAATCAAGTCTCTTTCTCTCTCCAGATGAAATAAAGAAATAGCCAAAAACTGAGTCTTGGAAGTACTAAATATTAATAGATTTGGGCACCTCACTCAGACACACTGTAAATCAGAGTAAAGAGCTGAAGAGAGAATCATAAGAGGTTGATTTCAAGCAGATGATGAGGTGATGGCAGAGGAAACATGAAAGGTAGCATAATCGGCAACCGTGTGGAGAAGTGAGAAATATGGGGGGCTGGAGAAGATCATTGACGATAAAGAAAAGAGTAGGTGAAAGCACTGAATTCTGACAAACACCACTGGTAATTGGAAATAAGCTGGAAGTTGCACCGTCAACAACCACAGATATGAAATGGTCAAAAAATAAAACTAGAAATCGGAGATCAGACAAAACGGGTAAAGCAATAGGCAGGAAGTCTGGCTAATGGAGCCTTGTGCCACTATATATCAAAGCCTTAAAGATATCAAGGGCAACAAAACAATGATTTACCATAGTTCTTCAGCGAATATGATCATACATGAGTGAAATAGGACAGGAGGTCACAAGTGGATCTTGCCTTGCAGTAACTGTACTGGTGATCAGACATAAATGAATTATATTCAAGATGTATCAGGATATGAGAGTTGAGCAAAGTTTTGAATACTTTAGCATTAGGTTAGGTTAAGGCGACTGGTTAGTAAAAACTGGCTGAACTAGAACATGCTTCTAAGATGATGGATAGATAATGGTTCAAAGAATAAGCCAAATAAGATGACAAAGAACAGGAGCCACTTCATCTACAAACTCCTTAAGGAACCATCCTGGGATACCATTGGATCCAGATGCCCCATTCATCCTTATGTAGGAAGAAGAGGGGACGGCAAAGGATTAGAAAAGAGTAAACTACAAGGCTTAGGTACAATGGAATCGTTTACAGATGAGTTGGGAGAAAAATGAAAGCCAAGAGTGGTTTTGCCAGTGGCAGATCATGCTATGGACCTATCAGAATAAAGGAGAGGAGGTAAACATGAACTACAGGAGTTTTTGGAGAATTTTTTAGCACATTGCCAGAAGCATTTTTCAATGGGAAAAGAGTTCAGGTCATCAACTTTCCATCTAAAAAAGGAAGCTTTAG